>JASDQU010014039.1:131091-151553 GCA_032191745.1 Picea mariana | reverse complement strand
TTTAATTGATTCAGGGGCTAGCCATAGTTATGTAGATCCTAGGGTGGTGGAAATTTTTCATTTATCAAGAAGAAAACATGAAAATCCTTGGTTAGTGCAGTTGGCTATAAGAACCAAGAGGAAAGTCACTAAGTTGGTTAAGTCTTATCCCGTGGACATGAAAGGATTAAGCACTAAGGCTGAATTGAATATTCTGCCTTTAGGCTCTTATGACTGCTTAATTGGGATGGACTAGTTGGACTAGCACCATGCCCTTCTAGACTGTCGTAACAAGAATTTTACATGCCTGGATGAGGAAGGGAATCAAAAAATAGTCCAAGGGATTCTCAGAGCTATGGTTGTTAGAGAGATGTCAGCAATGCAGATGAAGAAGTGCTACAGAAAAGGCTGTCAATTATTTACAGCCCGTGTGGAGGAAGCATCCAGAGATGAAGTCTCAAATATTGGAGACCATGAGGTACTCACAGAGTTCAATGATGTATTCCAGGAAGTACCTGGACTACCTCCGAAGAGAGACATCGATTTTTCTATAAATTTGATGCCTGGAGCAACTCCAGTGTCGAAAGCTCCTTATAGAATGAGTACGCCAGAGCTAAAAGAGTTGCAATTGCAGCTTGAAGAGCTTCTAAAGAAGGGGTACATTCACCCCATCCTGTTACCTTGGGGTGCCCTAGTCCTATTCGTGAAGAAGAAGGATGAGACGTTGAGGCTGTGCATTGATTTCAGACAGCTGAACAAAGTAACTATCAAGAACAAGTATCCTTTGCTGAGGATCGATGATCTTTTCGATCAGTTGAAGGGTGTGAAAATATTTTCAAAGATAGATCTCAGATCGGGATATCACCAGGTAAGAATAAAGGATGAAGACATCAGCAAGACCACCTTTAGAACAAGGTATGGTCATTACGAGTTCACAGTGGTGCCATTTGGACTGTCGAACACACCTGTTGTTTTTATGTGCTTGATAAATGGTGTATTGAGGGACTATTTAGACAAGTTTTTCATAGTCTTCTTGGATGACATTTTGGTGTATTCCAAGTCAGAAGCATAGCATGAACAACACCCGAGGATGGTGTTGCAAGTGTTGAGAGAACACCAACTGTATTCCAAGTTGAGCAAATGCTCATTTTATTAAAGGAAGATCCATTACTTGGGGCACATTATTTCAGAAGAAAGGATCACTGTGGATCTTGAGAAGGTTGAGGCCATCAAAGAATGGTTAGTGCCAAGGAGTGTGGTAGAAGTTAGATCATTTATGGGTCTAGAGGGCTATTACAGAAGGTTTATAGCAGGGTTCTCAAGGATAGCTCACCCTATCACTTCCTTGCAAAGGAAGGAGAAAAAGTTTTAGTGGACTGAAGAGTGTGAGAAGAATTTCCAGTGATTGAAGCAACTGTTAACCAGCGCTCCAATATTGAGGATTGCAGATCCAAATATGGATTTCATGGTGTGCACAAATGCGTGTAAGGAAGGGTTGGGAGGAGTTCTCAGCCAGAATGGATTTGTAATTTGTTATAAGTCCAAGAAGTTGAAAGAGCATGAAAATAATTATGCCACTCACGATTTGGAGTTGACAACAATCGTTCACGCTCTGAGGAAATGGAGACATTACCTCATGGGAAGGAGGTTTGAACTCAAAATAGACTATAACGGTCTGAAATACTTGTTTGATCAGCCAACCTTAAACGCTAGACAAAGTAGGTGGCTGGAATTTCTGTGTGAATACGACTTTGATATCAAGCATATCAAAGGGAAGGAAAACAAGGTGGTTGATGCACTCAACATAAAGGTGCATGAATTACATGCTACAACCATTAGCATGTACAGGACTGATATTAAAGATAGAATTTTGGAAGCTGCAAATGCAAATTTGAAGTACAGAGACTTGGTAGTAAAGCTACAATAGAGTGAGAGATCACAGAAAGAGGGAAATTACATCTTGGGAGCTGATGGAATACTTCTATATAAAAAGAGAGTGTATATACCCAATGTCTAGGAATTGAAACTTGCGATTCTAAAAGAAATGCATAATGTGACTTATGCTGGACACCCTGGATATCATAAGACTGTGGCAGCAGTCAAAAGCCATTACTTTTGGCTGGGTATGAAGAGACAGATCGCTGAATACATTGTCATATGTATGGAGTGCTAGAAAGTTAAAGCTAAGCATAGGCACCCAACAGGGTTGCTGCAACCTTTGCCCATTCCTGAATGGAAGTGGGAAGTGTTGACCATGGATTTTATTACAGGATTTCCCAGAACGAGCAAGCAACATGATTCGATCATGGTTGTGGTGGACAAGCTTACAAAATCTGCCCATTTTATTCCACTGAAAACCACTCATAAGGCAACAGTTGTTGCTAATATCTTCTTAAAAGAAGTGACACACTTGCATGGAATTCCTAAAACGATTGTGTTTGATAGGGACCCAAAATTCACCTCGGATTTCTGGAAAGGATTATTCAAAGGATTCAAAACGAATCTGAATTTTAGTACATCGTATCATCCTGAGTCTGATGGACAGATAGAGAGGGTGAACAGAGTAATAGAGGACATGCTGAGAATGTACGTGATGGACAAACCATCAAGATGGGAAGACTACCTGCATTTGGTAGAATTTGCCTACAATAATGGGTATCATGCATTGTTGAAGATGAGCCCATTTGAAGCACTTTATGGAAAAAAGTGCAACACGCCATTGAGCTGGGATAATCCCGCTGACAGAGCAGTAGTTGGGCCAGAGTTGCTTAAGGAGATGGAGGACCAAATGATAAAAATTAAACGGAATTTGAAAGCTTCCCAGGATAGGCAGAAAAGTTATGCTGATAAGAACAGAACCCATAGAGAATTCAAAGTGGGTGATCATGTTTTCTTGAAAGTGAAAACTAACAGGAGTTCCCTAAAGCTGGGAAGTTGTGCCAAGTTGGCAGCCAGATTTTGTGGGCCATTTGAAATCCTGGAAAGGATTGGGCTAGTTGCATATAAGCTTGCATTACCTGCATCTATGACTGTACATAATGTGTTTCATGTTTCATTGCTTAAGAAATATATACCTGATACTAATCATGTTATCGATTGGAATGTGATTCAGGTGGAACTAGATGGTGTTCTGCAAGTGCATCCTGTGTGCATATTGGACAGGAAAAACAAACAGCTCCGGAATTGAGCTATAGGGCTTGTAAAGGTCTAGTGGACTTGGTACGGTCCTAAGGATGCGGCATGGGAGAATGAATATGTTATGCGGGCAGAGTACCCACATCTTTTTGAAATGTTTTGAAAAGCTTGCAGATGCAGTGTAAAGTTGCACCGAGGACAGTGCAGAAATAATGGGAGGGGGATTGTAATGTCTCCAAGGCCAAGCCCAATTGTAAATCATGTTTATGAAATGAATTGTAATTATGTTTTATAGGCTGGTGAGCTAAGTTTATATAAGTTGGTGGGCTTATGTGATTGCTAGGCCAGAGAGCCTAAGTGTTGAAGGCCAAGAGCCTGTTTTTGTATATGTAATCATGCAGAACATTAATAAAAATATAAACATCGCTGCGTGCAGATCGACCATGATGAATGAGTGATGGGGGACTAAGATTCCACAGAGTGGGCAAGGGATTAGGGGCTGGAAGGTGGGAAGAGGGGCTAAGTGTTGAGCCTAGGGGCTTAAGTCCTTGGGAATAATATTTTAATATTATTCCAAAAAGACCATGTAAAATATATGTTTTATCCTAAGTTCTTCTGGAATGACAAGTGACTTCCAAATGGGGAGAAACACATGCTGATGGAACGCATGCAGTTTCATGGGTGATAAGTGTCAACCCAAGCACATGCAGATAAAACTGTTGAGTTGAGCCGTGACGGGGATTCCTCCTCCATTCCACCATCGACCGTTGGAACGTGAGTCCCATATGACCTCTACAAGATACCCTCGTGTAATTCTAAAACCAGGGAAAAGGTCTGTGTTGATTCCTAAGGAAGTCGGTACATTCCTTTCCTGAACAATTTGAGCCTGTGCACCTTATGCCATCTCGAAACCAAAACCGTGTGTCTATTTTGTGATTGCTGAGCCTGTTTGGGAAGCCCATGTCTGTTTTCCTAGTTGGATGTTGTGGCCATGCAGTGTTGGACTGTGTGTGGCTTACTGGCCGGTGTGAGTTCATGCTTAACCTGTGTGTAACCTCTCTCCAGGTGAGGGAGGTGATTGTTTTCGGAAGAGGCAGGTTGTCAGGCCTGTGAACAACTCTCTCTAGGTGAGAGAGTTTGTTGGGAAGTGGTTTCTTCTAGAGATTGTCCAGCACCAGCTTCAGGCTCTAAGACTTTCTGATTCGGCCTGTTGCCGAGACCCAGAGAGGGAGGTGTAGCACCGATGGACTGTGCTTGTGAAGGTGTATACTCCCAGGCGGAATAGGTATGTGGGGAATGAGAGTCCGAGAGTAGTGGGTGTAAGATGGCATCCTAGGAAGAATCCTTCTAGTCATTCTGTGCTATTTTCCATGTAACCTCATCCTAACCTAGGATTCCTTACCTTGGGGTGGAGCTTAGTCCCATCTCAGGGGTGACCCACTGTTGAGCTTGATGAGCAGCGTGGTCTAAGGCTGGGAGGTTCATGGGAGGCCTGCACGTGGTTGGTGGAATTACCACTGTTTCAAAGATAAGTAGCAGACGATGTTTTGATTATGTTTTGCATGTCCGTGTATTTATATTTATTATGTATTCTGCTATGCATATGAATTAATGTTAATTCCATGGATTATTTATGTCAACAGTAATTTTGTGCTAACTTTGAGTTTAAATGTGTTTAACTTGTTTTAAATGCATGTTATTAATTAAGCATAAAATGATGTTGTTCCGCAAAGTAGTGTCTGCTCGGCTAGTGGGTTGGATGACAGCCGAGGGAGCGTTACAGAAAGGATGGGCCCCTTACAACTACAATGGTCTTTTGGTACCCTGGATGCTCAACATATGGTACATTGTGCATTTTCCTCAACACTAAATTTTTTATCTCTTGGGATTTAGGCACATATAAATTTCCCCTATACATTAGGAATCCATCCTTTTTTAGCTCATAATCGTTAAAATTCTGCTGAAAAATTACCTTGTTGTAATGCTTCATTTACTCGCAAATAATTTTGATATGAATTTATAGCTCCCAATTTTTTTTCTTTTAAATCAGATCTGTACATGCTAATGGTTGTAGCATTCATCTCATGATCGCTCCTATTGAGTGCATTAACCACTTTATTTTCCTTTCCATTGATATGATTTATATCAAATTCATATTCACTAAGGAATTCAAGACATCTAATTTGTCTGCCATTAAATGTTGGTTTTCCAAAAAAATACTTCAAACCACTATGGTCTATCCTCATCTCAAAATCTTTTCCCATGAGATAATTCCTCCACATATTTAAGGATTGAACTATGGCTACCAACTCTAAGTCATGAGTGGCATAATTCCTCTCATGTTCTTTCAACTTTCTTAACTCATAACATACGACATTCCCGTTTTGTGTAAGGACTCCACCAGGCTCTTCCTTGCATGCATCAGTGCCCCAAATGGAGTCCTTATCTAGATTATCAATTGTCAAGATTAGTGCACTTGTCAGTAAATTCTTAAAGTGTTGAAAGCTCTCTTCACATTCAAAAATCCATTTGAATTTCACACCCTTCTTTTGCAAAGAAGTGATTGGGTGTGCAATCTTTGAGAATCCTTCAATGAACCTCTTGTAATAACCTGCAAGTCCCATAAATGATCTGACCTCCATAACATTCCTTGGTTCTATCCATTCTCTGATTTCCTTAATATTATCTAGGTCCATTGTTATTCCCTCTTTTGAAATGATATGGCATAGAGAATGGATATGTTGTTAATAAAATTAATACTTACTCAACTCGGCATATATATTATGCTCCCTCAATACCTGTAGAACCATCCTTAAGTGATGTTCATATTCTTCCTATGTGTTGGAGTAGATGAGTATATCATCCATGAAAACAATCACAAGCCTATTCAGATACTCTTTGAATACTACAATCATCAGACAGATGAATACAACTAGTCCATTTGACTACCCAAATAGCACAACTACAAACTCATAATGGCCATACATTGTTCTGAATGTTGTTTTGTTGATATCTTCTTATTTAATTCTCACCTAATGATATCATAACCTTAGGTCAGTATTGGAAAAGATCCTTACACCTTTAAACCAATCAAATATATCATCAGTCCATCAAATATATTTTCAGTCCTTGGAAAAGGATATTTTTTCTTTATGGTAATATTTTGTCCTTATTTTTACTGTTAAGTGTAATATTTTTGGGCAACGAACCTTACTCTTTTTACTAAAATCACTCCTCTTTCATCCAAATTGCTTTTGATCCTTTCCAAAATGTTAACTACGAAGCGTGTTAGGTATTAAGGTCACTTTTAAATTTCTTAGTTTTTTATTATTAAATAGTGTAAAATCATTAAAAAAATGTTAATAATTGTTTTTTACAAGTAGTTTAGGTTCTTGTAAAACCGATCGGTTCAAGAATTTGTGCAAGTCAAAATGCACAACAAACATGTTCTATAGGATTTGGAGAATCTTTTCCACCCTTCATATATTGAAGATAACCATCAAAGGTAGCGGGTGAACACGGTCAAACCAGTCTGCTCAACAAAGGAGATGTGGACTCTACACAAACAATTTCTAGAATTTTAGCAAAATTGATATTCCCTATACCAGATCACGGGATTATATTTCATCTTGACACCTGTGTCTAAGTGGTCTGTACAAGGCTAGGGATTGAGACCATAATTGTCTTGTCTATGGGAAAGATACCCAATTCCTGTAACAACGTCTTCATCCATTCAAGATATATAGGATACATTATGTCTATTTTGTAACTTTTATGATTATAAAACTAATGTATGAGCTTGGGCTCGGGGGAGAGAGGGAAGGAGATAGTGCACGTAATGTTTACAAGAACTATAATTGTAATTCTTTGTACCAACAAGTAATGAAAGAAATCTTCTGTTATGGTGTGTTAAGTACTTTGTGCATCTGATTTTTCCATTGTAGCCTCCTTCTGGTGAAGGAAGGGCCCCTTCGACTCAAAAGTAAGGAAACATTTATTCATTTTGTATTTATTTTCTAGCATTCATTTCTTTAAAATTCCATCATTTCCATTTTAATAATTTTTGTGTGGAGTGTTTTATTGCATAACAAAAATCCATCCTAGAGAACAACCTCAAATGGATCAAGTCATATAAGGTGGGAAACAAAGTCTTGGTGACAACAAACCAATATTTTATTACAAGAGAATTGTTGTGACATGTTTGTTCACAATTACTAGTTATAAGGATTATTTGATCTAAGAGTCCACCAAGTGATTATTTCTGCACATACTTTGAATTCTCATGTTTCTTTTGATTTTGTTTGGCATTTTTTTCATTAGTTCACATACTTATAAGCATGGTATGATTTCATAGTTTAATTATAATAGGTTTTTGAGTAATTAGAAGGATAATTTTGCACATATTGTGTTTTCACTTTACAAGTTTGTGTACTATGGTTGATAAGTAAATGTCACAAAATTTATTCAAATAAATTACCTAATAATAACTTTATTCATCTACTTGAAATCAATGCATATCCTTAAGGTTTCATCTTTGATATTCTTCACAAAGAGAACTAGGGAACCCCAAGGTGAGAAACTTGGGCATATACACCCCTTCTTCAACAACTTTTCAAGATACATTTGCAATTGCTTCAGCTCTGGTGTGCTCATACTATAAGGATTTCTAAACACTAGGGCAGCTCTAGGCATTGAATCAATGGAGAAATCAATGTATCTCTTTGGTGGTAACCTTGGTATCTCCCCTAATACATCATCATATTATTTTAAGATTAGATGGTCTTGAATACTTGGGAATTATCCTTCGTTGTCTCTTCCATATGGGCTGCATAAATCTGGAAACATTTTCTTAGAATGTTTTTCAATTGTATGGTTGAAATTTCTATGATGGATATAAGCCTTGGAATCCATTGAAAATTCCTTTGTTTTCCTTTATCATCAAAACAAGTGAATGCCTTGTTCTAGAAATATAAGGCAACTTGATTCTTCTCCAACCAATCCATACCAATTAAGAAGTCATAAGAACACAAAGGCATGCTATTTAAATATGCCTTTGTTTTGTATCCATTCATGTCAATTAGAAAATCCTTAACCATCTCATTGATCCTTCTTTTTCCTTAGTAGCTAGCTGGACCAACAAAGACTTTCCATGCTTGCTTCTTTTAAAATGAAACTTCTCAATAAGATTAGGATCTATGTAAATATGACTATCTATAGAATATATTAATATAGCTATGGCCTAGTTCTTGATCTTACCTTCGACCTCAATCACATGATATTGTATCAACCTATTAGATGTTGTGAATAGTCCTCATATTTTCTCCTCTGAGAGGGAAATATTTATACATTTGGTCTCCCTCACATCCCTCACATTTTATGGGATGATGTCTTGGACTTTTCCCTAAATACTTTGTCATCCCGGGCTCATTTTGTGCTAGTTGTCTCTAAGAAATGTTTATAAAAAATGATGGCTTATACCATTTTTTTTTCCATCTTTCCTTTATTCTTATCATCCCAATCCTTTTGAAAAGTTGTCCTTCCTTTGTTCTACTCATAAATATACTTTGATTTCCTTATGGCTTCTTCCAAGGCCTTGTGCTCATCAAAATGAATTTTATCACTATAGAAGGATGGAATTCCACTCAAAGTTCTTTAGATTTTAACCTTCTCATCCTTGATGAAACAAACACACCTCAATAATTCTATAAACATCCTCTCATACTCATCCATTGTCATGTTTTCAAGATTCAGTTCAAATAAATCTTGCATATTCTTATCATAATAATTCTCTAACGAATATTTCTTCTAAAAATAGTTTTTGAACTACCTCCATGAGATCCTCTTCTCATCAATGTGTTTAAATTGCTTGATCTGGTCCCACCACATTGATGCTTTCTCCTAAAGATGGTAGATTACAATTATGGCCTGTAAATTTGATGAATAGTTGTATAGTTGAAAATACTTCCTCATTCCCAACAATTGAGCATCTGCATATTCACCTTTCTTGTGATCACCATCAAATGTAGGAGGCTTAATATTCCTAAGATATCCTTGTATATCATCGACCTCATACCTCATTTTCTTATGTTTGACATGAGACAAGCTTAGTATCCTCTCTAACTCTAATAATGGATGTTCCCTTCTAGATGAGTGCCTTAGTGAATGGTGATGATGTCTACTAGCACTTTTGGCATCCTCCCTCTTAGAATGAGATCTGTGCTTTGCTTCCTACCTTGAATATGATTATTTATTTATTTTCTTCTACAATATGTTCAAGATTTTTTAAATTTGAGTGTTGATGTGGTTCTACTCCTTCTATGGCCAAAATATGATTTTGGCTTGAGACTTGTTTTTTTTTTTAAACCTAGGACAACTTTTTCCTATATGTCATTCTTACCGGCATGGTTGTTGACGTGGCACCTTAGGTCCACTTGGAACCCTAATATGATTTAATGTCATCGCTCAACCACCATGGCCCTGCCTTGTCATCCTCCATCACCTTCCTCCTTCTCACTCACTTTCCTCTTTCTCTATTACCCTCCTCTTTCCCCTTTCTTCCTATATCTTTTATTTTATTCTTTATTTTGGTTTGTTAATTTATTTACATGCCCCACATATATTCAACTACCCACCTGACACCTTTTCTGACCATGGATGTGAAAAGGGTCCCACCTCCTCTATCATGCCTAAAATTTCCAACCATCCATTGATTGCAGTGATGGGAAAGTCCCATTCGACACCTTTTCTCCTGATGCACAACTTGCTTGCTTGATCAAATGATGGAGGATGACTAAATATCAATGATTATGGTTCATATATGTTGTTTGAATACCATGGGAGTTTTCCAATTTCAAATTCTTGATATCACTTACCACCCTCTTTCCATGTGCCAACTTACATCCCTTAGTGAAAAACATGGAGATCAAATATCCTTCAAGCCATCAGAGACCATCAAATAGAAAATGAGATATGTCTACGAAAACATTGACTAATGTCAATACAAAGGAGTCTACAAGGTGGAATGCTCATGTGGGAGATGTTACATTGGAGAAACAAGTTGTTATTTTCAATCCATGATTAAAGAGCGTGGTGTTGACATCAAGAATGAACAAACTTGCACCTCGACATTAGAAGAACACTCCCTCACTACCAAACACCATGTGTTCTTATAAACACCAAGATCCTCGAAAGAGATGATCATTTTTTCAAACGTTGAATTAGAGAACCTGTGAAAATTCTTAAGCATCCCAACAACCTGAATAGAGAAGGGGGTATGGAGATTAGAGATAAATGACACCCTCTTATAATAAAAAGGTAAAACATAACAAGTTTTCTCTCAACCTTAACCTCCTTAGGATTTTTCTCCTTC
This sequence comes from Picea mariana, assembly GCA_032191745.1. Lineage (NCBI taxonomy): Eukaryota > Viridiplantae > Streptophyta > Pinopsida > Pinales > Pinaceae > Picea > Picea mariana. Next base: position 141,070 of record JASDQU010014039.1, on the reverse strand, counting down.
TTCCTCAATTTCTTAGTGTTTTTTTTGGCTTCCTCTAATCTCTGTTCTTGGACCTTTTGATTCATTTTTTTGTTCTCTCCTCTTTGTTTGTTCTAGTGACTCTTTTTTTTTTTTTGTCTTTCTTCCTTTGACCTTAATTCTTATTCTTCTCCCTTTAAATAATTAATAATATAGTAATATAATTGTAGGTTTTCCTACTCTATACCATATTATTATTATTATAACTAGGTTATTACTATAACTTAATTATTCTATTTAGTTTTATTTCATTTATATTTTTGAGAATTTGTTATGTATTCATGTCTTTAAAATAATTATTAATATCACTTATTTATTATAAAAATTAATAATATAATAGCACTATTATAGTTTTTTCCTTTATTATAACCCTAATATTAATTACATTGTTTTTATTATTATTAACTATCAAGATTATGTCCCCGTGGTGTAGAGAATTCGGTGAGGGAGGTTGTTAAGGCACTCTGTAAGTAAAGTCATTGGTTCAAAACCTTTGGGGACACCTCAAATCCAACCATGTTAAGAGCTGGTGCGGTTCAGGACAAGTGTGATCCCTGGGTAATTTTGATAGCTTAGATGCCCCTAGGTCGTGGCATCTCAACCATATGTCAATCTCGCAAGTCATGGATATTTAGCTAACAAAAAAAAATATTAATATTATGATAACTAAGCTATTATTAGTATTATTATTATAACTAGATTATTATTCTAGGTTAAACCTAGGTCATTTGTTTTTGTGTTTGCTAGTTTGTCCATGACCTCCAGGACTATCCTGTGTCTTGAGAAACCGTGACTCATGGGGATCTAAGCCGTCAAAATCAGTTAGGGATCGCACTTGGCCTGAGCCACACCAACCCTTAACATGACTGGATTTTTTGTCCCCACAGATTTTGAACCGACGACTTAACATCACTGAGTGCCTTAACAACACACTCCATCACTGACTGTCCTACACCTCGGGGATGGTTAAACTGAGGTGGTGGTGGTGGTTGTTGTTGTTATTATTATTATTACTATTACTATTAAATATTAACTATTGTTATATCTAGTTTATTATAATAATATGATAGTACCATTTTAGGTTTTTCCTTTATTCTAACCCTAACACTACTACTAATTATTGCACTATTTTTAATATTATCAACTATTATTATTATGATAACTAGGTTATTATTAGTATTATTATTATAAGTATATTGTTACCCTAGGTTAACCTACGTTATTATAATAGGTTATTATTATTATTATTATTTATGACTGGTGGAATCGAAAACTAGGTCGGTCTCATACTCCCATGACACGGGGTTGATTCCAACCACTACCACTATAACCTCGGTCTCATACTCGCATGACACAGGGTCGATTCCGACCACTACCACTATAACCTCCAGGTGTTATATGTATGCCCCTTCTATAGACATGGGTAAATCGGGGGGATTTGAACTCAGAACATCATCGAACATAACACTTCATATCACAACACTTGCCAATTGAGTTGCCCCCCAGGGGCTGGTTTATTATCATTATTACTATATCTGGGTTATTATTATCATAATGTAATTATTGCATTTAGTCTTATTTCATTTATTTTTAGCTTTTTGTTGTAGCTATATCTGACATCATTGGTTTTTACTCATCATTTTTATTATTTATAGGTTGCTCCTCATCTCATCTCATCCTCAGATTTGTATCCTGGAGATGGATCCTCTTGTGGATCTGAAACGTCGACCAATAACAAACAATATTGTGGATATACCAACGTGAAGAAAACTCTCACCACACAATCATCAATTTTATATGGTTTCTAGAAAATTTTGGCAATTTTCAACATAAAATACTTTTATCATGCATAATTTGGGTGAATCATTTTAGAAAAAAAAATGAAAATTGACAAATCATTTTTTGAATAAAAAACATGAAAAATTAATGCATTGGCAAAATTTAACCACTAAAATTTTCCATACTCCTTGAATTCCTTGAATTGTTCAACTTTTCTTCAATGTCTTATTCAACTTACATATGCATGTTCTATGACTTTGATTTTATTTGAGATTTACATTTATCCTTGTTCAATACCTTCATTGGTAAAATAAAAAATATACCTTGAATGTCCCTTGGTATTTAGTTATTCATATATTTGTTTACTTCCAATACTAATGCACACAAAAAAATGATTCAATGCACTTTGTTCGAATATTGGAATTAAGAAAAGATACGAAGAATGTGTAAGCTTTGAACTAGAAATGGATCCTTCAATAAAAAATAATAATCACTCTTACCATAAGATAGTTTGCGATGCACAAAATGTCATTGCAATGTGTACATAAAATATGCGACAAAAGTAAGCATGCCATTAAAATTTCAATGAAAATTCATCCGAACAATTGCTACCGTTCTTAAGCGAGCTATGGAATTAAATTTGGGAAATGGTGAGGATAAAAAATGATCATTTCAATGCCTAAAATATAGTTTCCCTATACTTTGTCCTAGCTCCAAAAACTCAAATGTTTAACCAAATAAAGTGATGTTGGAGTAAATATTGTTTCCCTATACTTTGTCTTGTAGCTCCAAAAACTCAAATGTTTAACCAAATAAAGTGATGTTGGAGTATTTGTTCTCTTGTATATTTATTTATTTATTCTTAGGTTCATATTTTTAGTGTTTTTTTTATTAGGAATATACAAATTTTCTGAGAGAAATAGTAAACCACCAACAACAAAAACAAAAAAAAAATCATGCACACATTATTGACATGTTATTTATCTTAGAAAATCTTTATAGGAAAAAACCAATCAGAGATATCTTTGTTTCCTTGACCAGTTTAGTCCAAACCGACCAAGTGAGCCTTCACCCCTCACCTCTAGACCCAATTACAATGGAGTATCCTAATCCTTGTAATGCAAGAGAAAAACTCACTTGTATTCTCCCATACCATTAACAAATACACACATGCATTCACACCGTTAAATGAAAATATTAGTACCTAAAAGAGAGATTGTAAGCATAACAATGGATAGATTAGTTGGGTAACCAATATTGTTATGAATCTCAACCAAATTTATGAATGAAAGCTATCAATTGATGAGAGAAAAATTCAAAAACATGACAAGAGGTTTCTTCAAGGGATTTTTCCTAGTCATTTCACTTCAAAGAGGAATATTTCAAACCCCAAGAATCCAAATTCTTATTACTTTTGCTTATAAGTTTATTTGTTTTGACCCCAATACTATCAATGGAGGAAAAATGCATTGGCCATATATGAAGCCTAATTTTTTTAATCCCTAGTAATTCCTCAACTATATAAATCAATGGAAATCACTTTTCTAAAGTGTGAGTGCATCTTTGACTTCATCTAGTAGGCAATTCTATCTCCTTGGATGAAAATTCATTCACAAAATGGTTTCTTCCTCCATTTCCATTGTTACAATTTATAGGTTTCCCATTAATCTTTTGAACGTTGTTTTGGTAGTCCATGGCTCTATCAATCAACAAGTCTAAATAAAACACGTTATACCTTATGTCCTTGACACTATACAGTTCTTGGATAAAGTAAAATATAAAGTTGCAATAGCTTCCATAGCTTCGATAATGTGTATTCCTACAAAACATAAGAAAAAGATGAGAACAAAAGAAAAGATGTAAAGAAATGAAATGTAATAAAATAATGAAAGAATGGAAAAATAATTGTAGTGTGTTGTCTCTTTAAATCACAATGCTTCACTTCCCAAACCACTAGGAGAATAAATAGCACATAATATTGCTACAAAGACTTATTGAGCATCTAATTGATAAGGAGGGTGTGTGACCTACTAAGGTGAGTGATGGTCATTTCAAAGATATCAAACACTGAACAAGAAATCATATGACCCAATTCATTAGTGAGAAAAGTTTATTTGGATCCTTAGGTGAGAAAGATGCCACTTGGAGGTAAATTTTTTACCTTACAATCCATAAACAAGGGTCTTATATACTATTGGATTCACCAACACATATACCTTTCATAGATAAGTTATGATCTCTTTTCCTTGTTTTTTACCAAGATCTATACTCTCATAATAGAGACAAGGCTTGTATTCTCTGTGTAACCTCTACCTTGTACAATGAAATTTATTCTTATAATGGCTACAATACCATTAATATTCCTACCAAATGTTTGGTGTAACCTCCATACAACAATTAACTACAAAAATCTATGTTCACTATCATTTAGCAATCATATGAGGATGGTGTGGTGTGAATTCTTTGTAATGTCAAGGAAGTTACCAATAAATGATGGTGTATGAAAGGATTCAAGGCTTGACCTCTTTCATGTTACCTTATATTTTCCATGCATTATCACTCTGGTCCCAACTAAGTGAAACACACTCCAACTCTATATGTGCAAAACACCATCAAGGGCTCAATCTAATTTCTCATATTTGTACCATGGGGTTATGCGCATGACATTTCTTATTCATATTTTGATGGCTTATGTTATATATAACATTACTCAAACTAGTTTCTAAGGGACTCAATTCCTCTTACTTTATTTTAAAGGATATTTAATGAGACTATGTTGTGCCAATACGTTCCAATATTCCATTTCTCATAACAGTGAAGGTCCTTCTGTTGGAATACTGAGAAGGGGGGTGAATCAATATGACCACTTTTTATCACTTTCAATCACAATATATAAACTTAAACGTTATCCGCAAGATTCAATACTTTATCGCTTATGCATTCGGTATATTATTGCATCATAACAATATCATTCATCAGTGCATAATAAACAACCACATATACACAAAACACTAGAATTTACGTGGAAACACAAATGGACGAAAACCACAAAATTATTTCTTACATATATATCAATAATATATTCATAGGAAGCACCAAATTATCCAACACCAACTAGAAGGAGGCACCAACCTGATGGAAGCTACATTTGGAAGGAGGCTCCAACCCCCTAGCTTATAGGCTCCAACCTGAAGGAAGCTACAACTCCCTGAATTCTCTGGCTCCAACTAGAAGGATGCTACAACCCCATCATTTACAGGCTCGAACCTGAAGGAATCTCCAACTCCCTGTGTTCTTCAGCTCCAATCAGAAGGAGGCTACAACCTGCTTTCCTTTCCCCATCCAACCACCTTGAAATATAAGTGTAGACTCAACCTATCACTACCACTGATACTATCATTGCCACTGTCACTGATACATCAAGATGTCACTATCACTATCACATCAACCTATAATTGCAATTGTCACTATCACATCAACATCAACCTGAAACTAATGATCAACCAATCATCCAACCTGTCACTGTGCATGTCACTGATATAGCATCATCAACCAACTATAACTAGATCAATTTACATGGATACCAAAACCATCACCATACCATGTACATCAATGATGTACCAAAACTTGTACTATACCATGTACCAAAACATGTACCATATCATGTACCAATATCACCAAGAAGTGTCTCTAGCAATGTACCATATCATCATCAACTTATGAACCATGACATCACAGTTGGTGTGTCTCAATATGTACTATCATCACCAATCATGTACCATAATATATTCCAAGTGTAGGTACTATAACATAAATGATGAGAAACCAATCATATACCTCAATCATATAACAAAACCACCAAGAATGCCTTAATCATGTATCAACACATCCAATGCATGTACCTCAAATATGTTCCATAAATTCATCAAGAAGTGCCTCAAGCATGTGATAACATCACCATGACATACACCAAACCAGATACCAAGATAGCCAATATATTCTCTAGTCAATGTACCATAACATCACCAAGGTGTACCTCAAGGATATTCCCAAATCTCCAACCATGCCTCAAGCATGTATCAAGACACAACCCTCAAAACACATGTAAAACATACCTTTAATCATGTAGAAGACTCAATACAAAAATTGATATACCTGTAGCTCTTCCTCAGCCTCAGAAACCTGGTACTAGCATCCTCCCCAAATTTTCCTCAACCTCACAAGACTAAGACCAACCAACTAGCAGGGCCTCGCGGGACAAGGTTTGTAAAACAAACGAGGGTGCCTCATGGGAAACCAATAGCCTGACCTATGGGGGTCAACTAAACTAGGGTTTCTAAAAAATCCTCTCTCTCCTCGGAAATCCTAAAACTTTTTCCTTCTCTTTCCTTCTCTACTTCATATTTGTCATCTTAGATCATCCAATAGATCACTTTCCCACTTGATAGATATTCAATAAAATTTATTGTACAAATGAGAGTCTTCTTGAAGTGTATTTATACTTTTCCAAGTGACTTCTTTCCTTAACTTTAGTGTTGACCTGTTATAATTTTTTTACCCTTAATTAATGTCTTATAACTTCTTATTGCAGCCATTTATGGGATTCTTAATCATTCTTCAGGGATTCCAGGTTAATGACCTCATAACTCCTCAACCCTAAGGAACTACGTGATGTAACACCTACCATTGGAAGCAACATGAAAAGGAATACCCATCTATGAGTGTTCTACCTGCATTTACAATGTCCTTCATATCCTTATTCCTTAAAAAACTTCGAGATTTACTTCAGGATTTATGACCACACCTATGGGGTTTCTTGTAGACTTCTTCAAATGAACCCATCACATCTATTGAAATCAATGACAACCACTTTTGTTGTCATCGGTGACAACCAACTAACCAAGAACATCAATGACAACCAATTATCCAACAATGTCCCCCGTCGACATTGATGGCAACACTCATACTCCAAATGTGACCAATTCTCTTGATCTTTCTCTCCTCATGTTTCCCTCCCCCTTTGATATCAATGGAAAAGGGTATCTCCCCTTGGGGATGCTCCCCCTGCCTTCATGCTTCTAATATTTCTCTTCTAATATTTTGTCTTTCTCCCCCTTTGACATCATGGCCAAAAAGGGTAACTCCCCTTGTCGATATGTGTCCCCCTATCTTCATGCTTCCAATATGGTCTCTCTCTCTCTGACGATTTCTCTCCCCTTGATTTTTTTGGAAGATGTCATGTAGATCAATGTGGGGATTCTATACTTCCTTTCCTCTCTTCTAGGGTTGCTTGTCCATTGGTACTTCCTCTTGTAGTTCATTGACATATATACAAATCATTCAAAGTTACTTTACTTCAAGTCTTCATGTCATGTCAAGTTCATGACAATGACCATACTTTCCTTTGATGATATTGTTCTTGTTGACGTTTTCTCTTCCCTTGTATTTTTGTTCCTTTCATTTCTTTCCTTAATGTGACTAAATGATTCCACCTGTCAATATGATTTCATCCACTGTTATGCATCTACTATGACTCATGTCTTTTGTACCTTCCAAGTGTCTCATGAGCTCATCTTTGTACAGATGTTATAAAATTTTCCATGAATACGCTACTCAACTGCACACAATGATGAACCATTCATCATTTTACCTTTCTAAATACTTCTCCGAATATTCTGCAACTTATCACTACATATTCCTGCTTTTCAAGTTGTCCATTCAATCTATAAATCAAACTTTACATGTCTGAAACAATCTATACTAAATATATCCATGCTTGAATATATGCATGGACTTCTACACAATCATGACCCTCTTCCTGAAAAATTGTTCCAATGATATTCCTCATAACTGTCAGTTGATACCTGCATGGGAATGTGTTTTGAGCTCTGCTCCTCAAACAATGAAACTATCACAAGACATTTTTCACTTCTGCCATTAAACCATTATGAAATTGCCTTTCTAAAATATGCAAATAATTTAGATTTCTCGAAATATAGTTCTTTGATCTATAGAGTTGTTTCTTAGACTCCCCCTGTTCAATATTCATATTTATCGAGAGTCTCCAAGCCAGATCGATCAAAACAATACCCGCTATGATGCAGAGTAATCTTGTTCTTCATCTATGGATCAATTATCTTCCTAAATTTTGGCATCTTCTTCTTTATAATTTTTTTGAATTATGACATCTTCCTCTTTGCCTATAGATTTTTCTTGGTCTCATACTATTGAAAATACTGAAAGTATGATTTCTAAGAGTTCTTCATTCACATGTTCTTCCTTTACATGTTCTTTATTCACATATTCTTCATTCACGTGTTCTTTCTTTCTTTTCCAAACCTTCTTGTATCTGATATCAGGGTTTTATTTCATGGAAGTATCCACCATGCTTCTACAATCACGATCTATATGTCCATAGTTATGGAATTTGTAACATTCAATATTGTGTGGGGCCACATAGACATTTATTGCTTGACCAGTTCTTTCATAAGCTCTACAATCTACAACTTTATGTCCAAATTTATTACAAATAAAACAATGACCATAAAAGAAACATTGATACCTAAAAGTGGATGATCTTCTTTGTGATGTAGTCCTTATGAATTCATTCTTGGATGATCATGATATTCTCTTCTGTTGTTTCCTTCAATATGTGATCTAGTATTTTTGTGAGATCTTTCTCTACAAAAATCCTACGATGAGGATATTTTACTAACGCTTAATTGCATGTGAACATGACAAAATTATCATTAAGAATTTCAAATGAATGTGAGAAAATTGTCATAATTATATGCATATGTGTAATTAAATCTCTACTTAATTAAGTGAGAATGCAAAAAAACTCACACACATAATTTGACACCCATGTGTTAACGGAGTTCACCATACTATGTTGGCTACATCTTTGGATCCACTTGGAATATGAATCAGTTTATTGTGCTTCTATAGAAGGGATGAAACCTTCTCACAAAATGTCGTACATGCTCCTTACAGGGATGAAACCTAGAGAAACCTTCTCTTACACAAAGAACTTAAGGCTCTCACATAAGTGACATTTCTTTAGAAACTAAAAGGACCACATTCCTCTGAATGCAAATGTGTCTCTTCAAGGGGCCTAATGGGGCCTCCAAAAGGATTCTTCCATAATTCTTACATAAGGAATGTATATAGTTTTCCTCTCTCCATAATTCAAGGAGTCAAGATCCAAAATTTTAGGATCTAATAACAACTCAAGGGAAAAAATGAGAAAGCATATCAAACAACCTTAACTTCCCCTTGAGACTAGGAACACTTGTGATAAAATTAGGAAGAATCCAAAACCAACTCATGAGACTCCCAACTTCCTCTTAAAATTATGAAACTAATTTGTGAGGTGGATTTCTCACACAAAACTAATTTCCGCTTAAAATTAGAAAACTAATTTGTGATTTGGATTCTCACACATAATTTTAATTTCCTTTTTACAAATTAAATGAAAAATACATGAGCACATTATGCTCAAAATATTAATAATTTTTAAAATATGAAGCATTAAAAAATCCTTTAAACATTGTCACCTATCATCAATGATATTCTCCATGGTTTGAAAATTATTGAATCCTTGTGTGGAGATCCTCCTATATCATACCTCCCCATAAAAAACACTTTTGGTCCTCAAAATTATAGAGAGAAACTGTGACTTGAATCCCTGCAACCAACTTCAAGGAAGAGTCTTACACTCCATGATGAACCTCCCCACTACACGATATGCATAACAAATTTCTATGATATGCCACACCCTTCTTCTCCTTCACATTTGTGCTTCATAATGAGGATGTCGATTCCAACACTTGCATCAATGAAAATCTGTAGATGATTCTTTGATCTGTATAATAAATGTCTCCAACAAGACATACCCTTCTTTTCCTTCACCTTTGTACCTCAGAATGAGGATATCAATGCCAAAACTTGCAACAATGCAAATATGCAGTTGATTCCTTGATTCGCATAAAAAATGTCTCTTAAAGGCTGTTGTTCCAGAGTTTGTGTTTTAAGGCTGTAAAACACACCGTCTAGGCATCCAAAAAAAATGATAATACTTTTAAAACAATGAAACAAAAAAGACTAGATCAGAGTCGGTTTCTTAACTGTCTCTGTCTTTCTTCTCTTTGCTCCTGGATAGTTATATCGTGTTCAATCACTG
>JASDQU010014039.1:102137-118154 GCA_032191745.1 Picea mariana | reverse complement strand
TTATCCAAAGTTTCCAAGTAAGGGGATGATTTACCAAGTGGTGGGGGAGGTAGTTCCATGGTTTCCACTTGTCAAAAAGGGAACATGGATATATGAACTTTGGATTTAGTGGAAAAATGATTAAATCCATTCATTCTTTCCATTCTTTCTAGGAGACTTGGTTGCGAGATAGGGAACCATTGTGATTCTAATAACTTGTGAGCCCTGGGAATCCTGGGTGTATTTAGGTGAACAATTATTGTTAGGTTTCCTTGGGGAAAGTTGGAGGGTGCCTATGGACTCCATTATATTAGCTCAAGTTCCCAGAGCCACAAAGATATGATACTTCCTAGTCGACCTGTTTTGGATCCCTGGAAATGAAGTGGGACAACCTAACAAATTGTGGAGTAGAGAGGGGGGTACACTTCCTTGTGTTTTTCAGGTTGATGGGGAATGAGAGGCTACAGGTTGGAATTGTTTCTTGATTTTGGTACCTTGTCCTAGCCATTGATTGTGCTAATTGTTAGACCTACTTGGATTAGGTAGTATTTTCTTTGGAAATTTCATATCCCTAGCTTGGGGGTGACCTACTGTTGAGAGTGATAGAACAATAGTGTGTACAGTTGGGTGGAACATCTGAGGTCAATAGCTAGTTGGTGATTTTATATAAAGATAAGTGTTCTTTTATGTTCTTTACATGTTGATTAATGTATGGTTACATGTGTTTAATTATTCTATGTTGTGAATGTTTATATTTATGCATGTTATTATAAGTTATGCATGGTATTGCAGGTTGTTGTTGGGTCTATATATTGTTGAATATGAAGGGTATATTTCATATTGGTATCATATATGATTATAAATTTATATAAGTCTTCATGAAGGTTACAATTAATTAATTATTGGTATGAGAGTATTAACGAGCGATGCAAAATAATTTTTAAAATTTCAGTATATGACAGAGGTTGAATTTTTGTGGCATATGGTCATAAGTGTGTTATGGGGTAATTTGTGTTGTAATAAAGGTGTTATCTCCCAATAAAAATACCTTTTTATTCTTGTCTTAGGTAAAAGTTTAAGTTTTTAGTCTCTTGAGTCATTTAATAAACTGTGCCCTTCATTGTGTCTAATCATCAATTTTGAGTTATGTCACATGAGGTTTATAAATGACTAAGTGGTTATCATGGTCATTGTCCTAGGTCATCTTGGTCAAAAGATAAGTCATTTCTTTCCCAAAAAGTGATTCATGGGTCATGTAAGTTGGTTTTTGTCCATTATTAGTCATCATGTATCTCTCAAATCACGATTTGACCTTCTTTCTATCGTTCTCCTTCATGATTGTGAGTTTGTAGCGCATATGTGTACTTTTCTACTAGAAGCGCTACCAACTCATCCTTTATTGTCAACGCAAACCATCATTTTTTCATAAGGCGCGCTACCAACTCAATGGGAAAACCTGTTTTGAATTTTCGAAAAGTTGCAAGGTAAATATTATATCAAGGAGGCGTTTTCTAAATTCTGAGATCATTTTCAAACACCTGAGGCTGTTTCTAGAGTTTCAGCTCAACATAAAAAGGGAGGTTATCAAGGTTTTATTTCAAGTAAGGATTTTGGTTTTAAGTTTCTAATTCCCTCGATGCATAAGTGTTTATAGCAGGCGCTCTGCAACGATGGCTCCAAGAAAGGATCATATTCTCAGGAAGAGGTCAAGCTCTTTGGTCAGATTCGAGCCCACTGAGACCACTCTAATCAAGCAAGATTCCAACCATGTGGACTCATTCAAGTGCATGGGGTGTTGGAGATTCTGCAACAAACTTGAAGGGCATCACCTGGAGGTTTCTAGGGATTTTGTGCAGAACTACAAGAGTGGCAAGACAAAAGTTGGTCCCTTGGAAATCCACGTGACAACAAATATGATTGCAGAAGTAACATAGATCCTTATGACATGGGAACAATGGTTCAAAGCAAAGAGAATTGAAAATTAAGACTGGTTCCAAGATATGCTCTAACCTGAACATAGAGGAGATGATTTAGTGAAGGGTGTCCCTAGGAAATTGCTAATAGAGGAGTATGACAAGTTGTTATTCTTCGTTCAGAGGTTTTTCACATGTGAATGAAGATACAACTAGATTTTGCAATGCCATTTCAAGATCCTTTTCCATTTCACTGGTAATAAAGAGATAGACTTACCCTTTTTCCTCTTCATGAGCTTGCAAAGGATGATTTCATTTGCACAAAGAAAATTCAATAAGCTTCAAAAGTCTATATTGCACCATGATTTAATAAAATTTATAGTCCTTGAACAGTTGAAAAAGGAAGGGAAGGATTGGCCCACCTTCTTGTTTGTATCAAATTATCACATTGAATTGCCTCCTTCTCCTCCTAAACTCAAAACCCCTAAGAAGAATACTGCAACACCTCCTATTGACTCCTTTATCCCATAATTTGAGATACCATAGTCCTCTGCCCCTTCTTCTCCCTCATTTGAAGTAGCACAAGATTCTACCCCCTCTACTCCTACACTTGAAACAACTCAACCTTCTTCTTATGTTGTCCCCTCTGCATATGAAAAACCTCAATCTTCTCAAGACATTATTCCTCAAAGACCCTCACTTTTCCAAGTATATAAAAGAGATAAGAGGAAGGGAAAATCCCAAGAAACAATTGTTGAAGATCAAACAAAGCCTCTTGTGGAAATCCCTCATATGGAAATTGAACACAATCCTCCAATTATCCAAACTAAATTTGACACACCAGCTCTGAGAAGGTCCTCAAGGAGGAATCTTGTTTTAGCAGAGGAGTCTCTTCTGAGCAGTGATATGGTAAATCCTGTGTTTTCTCCATGTAGTGCACACTGTTTTTTCTCCATGTAGTGCGCTACAAACTCTCTAGCATTTTGCGTGTAACAGTTTGGTCAAAGGATGACCTAATTTTCAGTGGTCAAAAGATGAATCATGACTCCAGGTGTTAGCTAGGATGTAGTGAAGATTGTCTACAACCACGAGGTAGGTCAGGAGGAGCTAAGTTTCGGGAATTCATATGGGATACCTATCCCTTAGAAATAGGATCTTATTCTATCATTATGCATCTGTTTAGATATGATTTGATAGGTGTCTTTTAGATCCAAGTTTTGAGGATCTTAGTCAAGATTGTAAAACTTATTCAATCCCATTGAGGCATCTTTGTAAAGGGTTCAAGATTGAAGAATCTATTGTACTCTTTACTTTAAAACACTTTGATATATTTTGGAATGATAAAGCTCCTTCACTGATATTGCTCAGATCCCTCTCTCTTTCTTTTCCTATAATTGTGATTTGAATATTATGTTCAGTTCTATGTTTATTTAATGATGGATGATTGTCATATTATCTCTCCATTAGTAAACAAAGGATCACAAACCTTTTGTTGGTTATATTCAACCTTTTACATGTGTTTTAAATGTATGTAATGTTGTTGATATAGTTAGCCTTCTCCATCCACCTGATTATATAAACCCTATGATCAATAGCTTTTGAAGGCCTTATTTTGTCTAGATATATTCGAATTACCTTGAGAGAAGGAATGAGTGTGTGAGTTATTCATCTTTGATCCAATTTTCAAATACATCATTAAGCATTATGATTAATTTACCAGGCTCTCTTGATCTGCAACCTAAAGAGACTCCTGGAGTGATAAAAAATTGGCGTCGTTTCAAGGGAGAGGAGTGTGAAGAAAGCTTCCCTGGCAGACGACATAGTCCCAAATTTGATGATGGAAAAAGGTTGGGCATCATCAGTTTGGTTGCAATCTTCTATCTAGCGAATCCATTGGTAAATTGTGGCTCCTAAGAAGGAACATAGGAAAGCAAATCCTCAGCAACCACTAACTGATCTAGTATCTGATCCTGAGAGGATCATCAAAGAGAGAAAGGCATTATAGAAGGGATATTCAAGTTTAGGTATATCCAGAAATCCCTCTGTGTCTTTTCCAGAAAATCCATTAATAAAACCAACAATTGTTGAAGCTATAAGTTCAAAAATTGATAGTGAAAAGGAAGTTTTAGAGGTTCAAGGATCCTCTGATCTAAATCAAGAGGATATTTCACCTTTTGTTGTAGAAGACATCTTCTCATCCTCTGTAGAATATTCTCAATATGAAACTGAACCAAATTCAACCTATATTCATACAAATCTGCCTGCAGTTGAGCTTGTCTTACATGAATTTCCTGTAAAAGGAGAAGGAAACCTTGCCAAGTTATTGTCTGAATTTTATAGAGCTTCTTATTTTCCCTCTTCCATTGCAAGTCCAAAAATAAATTCTCATATCATTACCTCACCTTCATCATCAATATCATCCTCATCTCAATCCCTAGTGATCCAAACTTCCAGTGCATCTACATCTACTATTATCATGGCAACAACACCTCAAAATGCCACTAATATGGAAAGATTTATAGCTGCTAGATATGCCCTATTAGTATTACGAAATCCTCTAAATGCAATGCCTACTGGAGACTATCAAAAGTATATGCGAAAATTTTCAGGGGTAGAAGAGCTCACAGCTGAAGAACATCTTGAATTGTTTTATAGTTATGATGATAACTTAAATATCACAGATGAGGATGTATGGATGAGGGTATATGTGAAAAGCTTAGATGGAGAGGTCAGGAGGTGGTTTAGAGAATTAACCACAAGATCTATAACAAGAATTGTTTTTTTCGATGATACTTTCTTAAAACAATGGGGGGATAAGAAAGACTTTTTGTACTACATTACAGAGTTTGGGAACTTGAGAAGGGAAAGCGGTAAATAAGTGTCAGACTTCACCAATAAATTTAATAGAATGTATAGTAAGATCCCAGCTGAAATCAAACTTACTACTACCTCTGCAAAGAGAACATATTCTAACACTTTTGATACTGAGTTTTGTTTACTTTTAAGAGAAAGGAGGTCTGTTACATTGGATTACATGCAAGATGCAACACTTGAAGTGGAATCTAATATCCTTGATGTAGAAAAGTTGAAAGGCAGAGGAGAGAGGAGAAAACAAAAGGGAGAAGCCTCATCATCAAGTGTTGACCCTAACAATGAAAAGATGTCTAATATGATTGAATCTCTGACTTCAAAATTGTCTAAGATGAAGCTTGAGAAAAAGCATCCTACAAAAGGTAGAGATCCCAATACTTTCATTCCTCGAAATCCAAATCCATATAGAAGAAATAATGAGCAACATCAAATTTTACAAAGGAACAAAAGTGCAAATGAAGATCAAAATATCAAATCTCCTTTTCAGAACACAGTAATGGAAGAGGAGAAACTTGAATAAGATGATGATATCCATTGTTTAGGAGACAAAGGGGATGTTTCTTTCTTGACACAGCCTGCCTATGAAGAAGCTTTTCTTAGTCAGCAAGCTAATCAAGATTCAAATGAGGAATCTATTTGTCAAATTGATGATCAAAATAGATATAATCTGAGATCTAAACGGAGTAATGGTAAGAAAAATGAACAATATCCTCCAAATAAATTTGTTGCCCCTACAAAATAGAAACCAAGAAAAGATCAAGCTCAAACCAAGAATCAAGTACTTCTTAAAGATCTTGTGCAAGAGGTAAGAAACCCTGGCAAAGTCCCTTTCTCATTTAGCTTTGAATCAGAAATTCAGAAGGTTAAAATCCCCATACCACTCATGGAATTAATGAAGAATGATACCTTCAAACAAACCATCCTCAAAGCGCTTGAGCCTAAACCCATGCCAACTGTTGCTGATGTTGTAAATCTCCAATATGACAATCCTACCATTGTCCTTAGTCCAATGGTTGAAGACCGTGAGGAAACCTCTCCACCTTTCTATGTTTCCTTGAACATCCATGATAAAATTTTACATAACTACCTTCTAGATACAAGAGCCTCTCATAAAATCATGCCAAAAGAAGTTATGGATGAGTTGGGTTTAGACATTACCAAGTCTTATCATGATTTATTTTCATTTGACTCTAGAAAGGTTAAATGCCATTGTTTGATAAAAGATTTAGCTATTTCTTTATCTTAGTTACCCATGAGAACAATGGTAATGGACATTGTGGTAGCTAATGTGCCACCCAAATTTGGTATGCTCTTATCTAGAGCATGGATAAAGAGGTTAGGGGGCACCTTGCAAAATGACCTTTCTTATGCAATTGTCCCAATTTTTGGAGGAGAACAAAGGAGATTGTATAGGGAAGTTCAATTGGCTTATATAATCAGTGATGAGAAGGAGCCTACTAATCATCCCATATACTCAATTGATATAGGTTTGGGGTCTTGTATACTTCAGATTGATTATTCTCTGTCATCATCATTGCAGCTCAAAAAGCCTATTTTCAAATCTCCAGAAGTAGAAAGCACTCCTACATGAAGCATGTTTTCTTATGGTGCTTGTTCAAAAGAGTCTGCAAGAGCAAGTGTTGTCTTTATTTCACCTCCCAAAGAAACAATTCATTTGTCCTTCAAATTGGATTTCAAAGTGACAAATAACATAGAAGAGTATGAAGCCTTGGTCTTGGGCTTGAACACTACTAAGGATATGAATATTCAGGGGCTAAAAGTATTTGGAGATGTTGATATGGTAATCCAACAAATTAAAAACACTTTCCAAGCCAAGCATGTCAGGATAAAAGAATACATAGATGAGGTATGGAATCTCATTGATTCTTTTCTAGATTTTAATATTTCATACATTCCTAGAGCCATGAATCAGCTTGTTGATTCATTAGTTTTTTCAGCTAGTACTTTCAATCCACCTATGCCAGCAAAGCTAAATTATGAAATCCAAGTGAAATACAGACCCTCTTTGCCAGACAATGTAAAATTTTGGAAGGTGTTTGATGATGATGAGGAATTGGTCAAGTTTTTAGAAGTCATAGATGAGTTTTCATCCCTCCATATAGATCATGAAAATGAAAATATTGAAAAATTAAAAAATCCTAAGTTGAAAAACAAAATTGGGTGCCATGATATCATTCAACTTCCCAATAATCCAATCCATAGAGGATTAGTATCTATTGAGAAGATTTTTGACCAAAATGATGTACCCTTGAAGCCTAATAAGTAAGAGGAAGACCCTGCTATTTTTCAGTACAACGTAGGAGATGAAAAGTGCCCAAAAACTATAAATCTGTCCACACAGTTGACTGCAGAACAGAGGAATGAATATGGCAGTCTGATGAGAGAATTTTTAGACATTTTTGCATGGGAGTATAGTGATTTAAAGACCTATGAAACTCAAGTGATTGAGCATAAAATCCCTTTGAATAAAGAAGCCACTCCATTCAAGAAAAAAATGAGATCTATTATCCCTCTTCTTTTACCCATAATGGAAAAAGAAATTAAAAAATTATTGTATGCTCAAATTATCATTCCACTAAGATATTTTGAGTGGGTTGTTAATTTAGTTCTTGTTAGAAAAAATAATGGGGAGATTAGGTTGTGTGTTGACTTTAGGAACTTGAACAAGTGATCTAAGAAAGATAACTATCCTTTTTCAAAGATGGATCATATCTTGCAAAGAGTGTCTGGAGCTAGTGTCATGTCTTTTATTGATGGGTTCTCAGGCTATAACCAAATCTCAATGCACCCAGATGACAGAGAGAAAACTGCCTTCACAACTCCTTAGGGTACTTTTATGTATGCCAAGATGCCCTTTGGGCTTATGAATGTTGGGGCCACATTTCAAAGGGCCATAGACATTGCCTTTGTAGGTGAGAAGGATAAGTTAGTTTTGATAAATTTGGATGATCTAACAGTGTTTTCTCATAGCCATAAAGAACATTTGCATCATTTGAGGAGGACATTCTTGAAGTGCAGAAGGTATGGGATTTCATTAAATTCAAAGAAGTCTCAGTTTGCATTAAAAGAAGGTAAGCTTCTGGGACACATAGTGACTGCTGAAGGAGTGAAGATTGACCCTGCAAGAGTAGAAGCTATTCAAAAGATATCAATTCCTATATCTAATAAATACATCCAATCATTTCTTGGTAAGATTAAATTTATTAGGAGATTTATTCCTAATTTTGTAGAGTTGATTAAACACATAACTGGTATACTAAGGAAAGATTCAGAAGTTAAATGGCATGATGCAACAAGGGATTCTTTTGAAGCTATCAAGAAAGATCTTATGTCAGCTCCTACTTTGATTAACCCTGAATACTGTAAACACTTTTATATCTTTTCATTTGCTTATAATGACACCATTGAAACAGTGTTACTTCAAAGAAATGATTAAGGGCAGGAGCAACCAGTGGCTTTATTTAGCAAGACAATAAGAGATGTTGAGGTAAAATATGACCCTACTGAAAAACAAGATTATTATTTGATCAAATCACTTAAGGCTTTTAGGATCTATATTTTTCATGCCAAAATAATAACTTATGTACCATCTAGTTCAATCAGAGATGTACTCATTCAACCAGATATAGATGGTAAAAGAGCCAAATGGATTTCCAAACTCATTGAGTTTGACATTAACATTAAGCCAACTAAATTAATCAAGGGTCAGGGTTTGGAAAAGCTTCTTGTTGAGGAGAATTTCGAGGTGTTGAGAATTAATTTTATCATCATAAATGCAGAGGATGCACAATCAGAAATTTATGTTGAAAGGTACAGTCATGATCAACTAGTTTCGACAAACTTGTCCTCTTGTGAATGGTACAACAGTATAATACAATTTTTGCAGACCCTTGCATCCCCTCAAGAGATAAGTCAAACACATGTGAAAGAATCAAAACTCAAGGACGTCAAGTTTTGTATAAATGAAAATATGATCTATTGGAAAGACCCCTCTGGGATGTTGTTGAGATGTCTTGACAAAGAGGAATCAAATCAGTTTATGCATTAGTTTCATAGAACCAATTGTGGTGGAAATCATTATTGGAAGACTACAACCCACAAGATTTTGAGGGTTGGTTATTATTGGCCATGTTTATTTTCTGATGTTTTCTTCTATGTTAAGACATGTGACAAGTGTCAAAGGTTCACCATAAAACAATAGTTTAAATCTCTTCCATTGAAACCCATTGTAGTCACTGGACCTTTCCAAAAATGGGGGTTGGACTTCATTAGAGAGATACATCCATCATCATGTGGCCAACATAGGTGGATCCTAGTGGCAACTTACTATTTTACAAAATGGATTGAGGATATTACAACCAGGAATGCCACTCATTCTGTTATCATAATTTCTTTTAATGATCATATCTTTGCTAGATTTGGTTGCCCCAAAAGACTTCTTACTGACAATGCAGCTGATTTTAAAGCTGATGTTTTTCTGAAGTTATGTGAAGACATGGGTATTCATCTTGTTCACTCAACTGCCTACTATCCTCAAGGAAATGGCCTTGACGAATCATCAAACAAAATCTTAGTGAGGATTATTAGAAACTTGCTTGAAGAAAATCAAAGGAGTTGGGATTCTAAGTTAAAATTTGCACTCTGGGCTGATAGAGTGAAAAATAAGAAGTTTAGTGGCACTTCTCCTTTCAATCTGGTGTATGGAACTGAAGCCATTTTTCCCATCCAACTAGCATTACATGTTGCAAAAAAATTTCAAGAAGAAGAAGGGGAACCAAATGATTTGGTTAGAAGGATTCTTCATCTAGTTGAACTTCAATAGGTAAGGGAGTAGTTACTTGAGAAGACAGAGTTACATTAGAAGAATATGAAGGATAGTTTTGAAAAAAAGGCTAAGGAATATGTTTTCCAAAGAGGGGATCTTGTCTTAAAGTAGGATGCTTACAGACAGGATAAAGGCAAGCATGGGAAATTTGACACATTGTGGACTGGACCTTTCATCATCACTCAAGTGTTGCAGAACAATACTTTTCTCTTACAAAATATGGAAGGTAATGAGGTATTTGTTGGCCTAGTCAATGGGCGTTTTCTCAAAACCTATTTCTACTAAGACTTTTAAGCCTTATCCATTGTAAATATCATTTATTTTTCAGTTTTAGTCTTATAATAACTCCATGCCCAATGGAACAAGCATTTTCACTTCTTTGTAAGTTTTGTAGGTGATAGGAAAGGCAGTTGGTATTGCGATTTCTTGGAACCTCACGGGGAGGCTTCCATCCCCAATTAGAGCCAGATGTTATCTCCCAATAAAAATACCTTTTTATTCTTGTCTTAGGTAATAGTTTAAGTTTTTAGTTTCTTGAGTCATTTAATAAACTGTGCCCTTCATTGACTCTAATCATCAATTTTGAGTCATGTCACATGAGGTTTATAAATGACTAAGTGGTTGCCATGGTCATTTCCCTAGGTCATCTTGGTCAAAATATAAGTCATTTCTTTCCCAAAAAGTGAGTCATGGGTCATGTAAGTCGGTTTTTGTCCATTATTAGTCATCATGTATCTCTCAAATCATGATTTGATCTTCTCTCTATCGTTCTCCTTCATGATTACAAGTTTGTAGCACATATTTGTACTTTTCTACTCGAAGCGCTACCAACTCAGCCTTTGTTGTTAGCACAAACCATCATTTTTTCATAAGTCGCACTACCAACTCGGGCGGAAAGCATGTTTTGAATTTTTGAAAAGTTGCAAGGTAAATACTATATCAAGGAGGCACTTTCAGAATTCTGAGATCATTGTCAAACACCTGAGGTAGTTTCTATAGTTTCATCTTGCCAACAAAAGGGAGGTTATCAAGGTTTTCTTCCAAGCAAGGCTTTTGGTTTTAAGTTTCTAGTTCCCTCTGTGCAGAAGTGTTTACAACAGACACTCTGCAATGATGGCTCCAAGAAAGGATCCTATTCCCAGGAAGAGGTCGGGCTCTCTGGTCATATTTGAGCCCACTGAGACCACTCTGATCAAGAAATATGCCAACCATGTGGACTCATTCAAGAATGTGGGGCACTGGAGATTCTGCAACAAACTTGAATGGAATCACCTGGAGGTTCTAGGGATTTTGTGCAGAAATACAAGAGTGGAAAGACAAAAGTTGGTTCCTTGGAAATCCATGTGATAGTAGATATGATTGCAGAAGTAACAGATATCCCTAGTACAGGGGAACAATGGTTCAAAGCAAAGAGAATTGAAAAAGAAGATTGGTGCCAATATATGCTCAGACCTGAACATAGAGGAGTTGATTTAGTGAAGGGTGTCCCTAGGAAATGGCTAATAGAGGAGTATGAAATTCTTTTATTCATTATTCAGAGGTTTTTCACATGTGAAGGAAGATACAACTGGGTTTTTCAGTACCATTTCAAGCTCATTTTCCATTTCATTGGTAAGAAAGAGATAGACTTACCCTTTTTACTCTTCATGAGCTTGCAAAGGATGATTTCATTTGCACAAAGAAAACCTGATAAGCTTCAAAAGTCTATCTTCCACCATGCTTTAATAAAACTCATAGTCGTTGAACAGTTGAAAAAGGAAGGGAAGGATTGGCCCACCTTCTTATTTGTATCAAATTATCACATTGATTTGCCTCCTTCTCCTCCTAAAATGAAAACCCCTAAGAAGAAGACTGCAACACCTCCTATTGACTCCTTTGTCCCATCATCTAAGACACCACATTCCTTTGCCCCTTATGCTCTCACATTTGAAGTAGCACAATGTTCTACTCCCTCTGCTCCTACACTTGAAACAACTCAACCTTCTACTTTTGTTGTCCCCTCTGCATCTGAAAAACCTCAATCTTATCAAGACATTATTCCTCAAAGACCCTCACTTGTCCAAGTCTATAAAAAAGATAATAGGAAGGGAAAATCCCAACAAACAGTTGTTGAATATCAAACAGAGCCTCTTGTGGAACTCCCTCATATGGTAATTGAAGACAATCCTCCAATTATCTAAACTAAAGTTGACACACCAGCTCTGAGAAGGTCCTTAATGAGGAATCTTGTTTTAGCAGAGGAGTCTCTTCCAAGGAGTGATATGGTAAAGCCTAGTACTAGGTTATCAAGATTCAAAGCTTCCCCTCTTGAAAAGGAATCATTGGAAGCCATAGTTCAGTTGAGAGAATCTCCACCAGAGTCATCCCTAGAAGCAAAGCAAGGACCTAGAATTGGGCTAAATTATTCAAGGATGCAGACAGACAACTTAAAGCAGTTAATGAGAAGAATCATAGGTTACATCAAGGGAATGTCACACTTGGTAGACAACTGTCAAGCCAAATAAATGAACTTGTGGGGGAATGTAATCAGTTGAAGAAGAAAATCAGAAGAAAGAGAATTTAGAGAAAGCAAATGGTCAATATATACAAATGAAACTTTAGTCTAAGAACAAAAAATAGGAAGCTATCATGACACTTATATTTGGCCAAAAATATGCCTAGTAAGAAGAATTTGGCTATCTTCTTGAAAGAGATTACTTCTTCTAGTTCTCCTAAGCATGATGACTGATTCAAAAATGTTTAAGGTTTTGTGTGACTACTGACCAATGATGATTTTATATTTTGAAGTTTAGTGAAAGTATGGAAACTACCTTAAGAGAGACATGTATGGTATAGTTATTGATATGAAGCCTGAATAGTCTCAATGGGATTAGTAATTGGTGGTGATATGTTTTTTGTTGAGACATGTTCTCCATTTCCAAAAGCATTTTGCCACTAACTTTGAAGATTTCAGACAAAGCAGGAAACTATAGGAGTTTGTAGCGCACACTATGTTTTCTCCATGCAGTGCGCTACCAACTCGCTAGACTTTTGCATGTAACAGTTTGGTCAAAGGATGACCTAATTTGCAGCAGTCAAAAGATGAATCATGACTCCAGGTGTTAACTATGATGCAGTGAAGATTGTCTACAGCCACTAGGTAGGTCAGGAGGAGCTAAGTTTTGGGAATTCGTATGGGATACCTATCCCTTAGAAATATGATCTTATCTTAATATTATGCATTTGTTTAGATTTGATTTGATAGGTGTCTTTCAGATGCAGTTTTTGAGGATCTTAGTCAAGATTGTAAAACTTATTTAAGCCCATTGAGGCATCTTTGTAAAGGGTTCGAGATTGAAGACTCTATTGTACTCTTTACTGTAAAACACTATGATATATTTTGGAATGATAAAGCTCCTTCACTGATATTGCTAAGATCCCTCTCTCTTTCTTTTCCTGTACTTGTGATTTGAATATTATGTTCAATTCTCTATTTATTTAATGATTGATGATTGTCATATTATCTATGCATTAGTAAAGAAAGAATCACAAACCTTTTCCTAGTTATATTCACCTTTTACATGTGTTTTAAATGTATGTAACGTTGTTTATATAGTTAGCCTTCTCCATCCACCTAATTATATAAACCCTCTGATCAATAGCTTTTGAAGGCCTTATTTTGTCTAGATATATTCAAATTACTTTGAGTGAAGGAATGAGTATGTGAGTTATTCATATTTAATCCAATTTTCAAATATATCATTAAACATTCTTATTAAGTTGTTGGACTCTCTTGATCTGCAACCTAAAAAGACTCTTGGAGTGATAACAAAAGGAATAAAAAAATATAAGATCTACAAACATCTAATGAACAAATTTAAGATGTAGGATGATAAAACCAAAACCTTAATAACAAGAAAAAAAAATGTGTATTCGATAGTGTAGAATATGAAGTGTTAAGATATAAGACGATGGTAGATAAAATCCAAAACTTATTAATAAAAAAAATAAAATTATAGATAATTTGGGAGCATAGAGTATGAAAAATTCTTTAAATAAATCCTTAAAAAAATTAAGAATTTATTGAAAGCTCTAGAAATGAATGAGAACATATAAAAAAATAAAATTGTAAATAATTTAGGAGCATAGAGTATGGAAATTTCCTTCAGGAAATCCAAAAAAAATTAAGGATTTATCGAAGTCTCTAGAAATGATGAGAACATATAAAGAAGACAGATTTCTTTCATTCTACATAAATTATAGAATAAAAAAATTAGTATGAATGATTCTCGAGAAAATATAAAGAAGACATATATCTTTCATGCTAGATAAATTATGGAAGAAAAAATTAGTATGATTGTTTTTTAAGATAAAGTGGTAGAATAAAACATTTGAATGGACAACCTAAATGATATATTTAACAGATATACATAAAACCTTATTCTATACAATACCCACATTTGTACATAAATTTTCGATAGAGAAGGGTACTGGACACGTATAAACCTTCATTGGCAAATCCATATAGAGTATAATGGTTGAAAATAACAAAACTATTATTAGCTTATAGGGAAATAGAAACAAGGAATATAAAGAGTTGTGTACACACAAATAACCACATATTCATATTTGTAAAATGCTTATAGTAAGTTATGATAGATTCCATGGGTTACCTTCTCCAAAATGAAGAGATAGATGTAATTTAATAATAATCAAAAAATATATACATATGACAAAATATGAATAAGAAAAGTCATTGAAATTAAAAAATAAAATAATCTCGTGATGAAGAAAGTCTATCCATTGAAAATGTAATCCAACAAATATAAAATTTCATTCTAGATAGTATAAAGTAGATTTCAACATTTAAAAATTTGAAAATAAAAGTTGGCACAAAAGAGAGTGGATAATAAAGAAACCTCCAGGAAAGTGGCATAATGAATTAGAGGATGTTTTTTGGTGTTGAGTTCTCAACAATACCTAAGAATAGTATTTATGGCTCTAGACACCTATTTTCTCTTTCTTTTTCTTCTTTTTTATTTTAAAATTTTTATTTTGATTTTGCATTTAGTTATATCTATAATGCAAATTATCAGTTTAATCTCAAACTGATTTTAGAATTGCTCTTAGACTTGATCACCTTTGAAGTGTATTTCACCTAATGTAAGTGGTTTGAATTTTTCTTAAGGAGGCTTTTAATAGGTTGAAGAACATAACACATAGAAAATATTCATTTAACTTGATGCTTATAACTCTCTTTGTCTTATTAGTCCCTTCCCTTGGAGCTGCATAGACTTATAGCAATCGATTTTTTTTATGGTGCATTAGTATGACATGGAAACCAAACAATTTAACGAAAGTTTTAAGAGAGTCCTACAAATTTTGAAGTTGCATTTGGTTTTTAGGCTAAAGTTTTAATTTGAAAGCCTTATTTGGCCTCTTCCCGAGGCAGTTCGTTACCATACCTTACCTTAAAAACACTTTCAAGTGCATATTTGATCAGTAATGTTACCTAAGTCAAGTAATGCTAGAACTAAGTCTAGCATTACTTCTTCGCATTAAATGTTAAACCTTTATTCCAATCTTAAACATTGGAATGCTCTTATCCACCTTGTCTGCATGCTGTGTCTAGTTGTCTACATGTTGTGTCTTGTGTCTGGTTGTCTACATGCTACCCATGTGTTGCACCATTCACATACACAAGGCATACAAAGCCAGTAGCAAGGGTGGGAAAGACAACAACCATGAACTCCCATCACATCGAAAATTTCCAGTTTGACACAACTTCTACCCGTTAGCCAGTCCGCTAAACAGAGCAAGGGCCGGGATTTGAATAAGTGCTGCTGGTGAATCTATAGGTTCAACCTTTGCATCTACCTCTGTGGGTAGTGCTTTGCGCTTTGTGGCTTATTCATTGACTGGTATTAGAACTGGATTAGATGTTGTTGACTAAGATGCTAAGATGCTTACATTGGTATGGATGGCTTCTTTGGAACTAAAACCTCTGTTGCTAGTTTTGTTACTGGATAAACTGGTGCTTAGGTTCAATAGTCAACTCGAGAAACCTGATGCTCATGTGTTGCACCATTCTCTCTTCTTACCTGTTATTCCAACAATTTTCTTGTGCACCCGTGTCTAACAACTTTCATCCTAGTTCAATACAGTTTTCCTCTCTGCTATGGCTGAAATGCTAAGCACTTTTCCCACGTCAGAAGGAGAGCGACCCAATGGCTCTGTGGCCAGGCAGGTTTGTGCATTGATGGCCCAATTGGTGGGGATGGAAATCGTTCGGATGGCCCGTTTGGTGCTCTGATTTGTTCGAGGAAGTGTTCTGCCAAGGACTACATTATGGAGTCACAAGCTCTATGTCATACTATTTAAACGACTAAAATAAATATTATTTAAAAAAGGTACAATCTACAGGCGTGC
>JASDQU010014039.1:78342-89641 GCA_032191745.1 Picea mariana | reverse complement strand
ACAATACTTAGAAATAAAATTATGTAATTTAACAACTCCAGCAATAGTTCTAGCCATAATATATTGTTCCTCTCAACTCACTGACCCAAGGAATGCACCATTTGTTTATCAAGGAAAAGCTAAGGGATGTACCATCTGTTTATCAAGGCTAACCCAAGGAGATTCATTCTTTTACAAAGACCCCCAATGCAGTTTGTTAAGACTCTAAGGTGTGGTTCCATAACTCTCCTCAAAATGGAGTTTTTCATTTTGTTTCCTTAAAAATTGTCAAACATTTGCGGGTATTCTTACCACGTGTTTTCTTCATGCTCCCATGTAGCATATTTAGGACCGTATTAGGTCTTTGAACCTTTTCTATCCCTATGGCCTTGTTCCTGAGAAATTTGATTTTCCGATCTAGAATGCATATTGGTTCCACCCAAAAATCCTCTTCATGCTCCACCTGGACCACATTCCAATCAATTATGTGGTTAGGTTAAGGCACATATTTATTTAGTAATGACACATGAAATAACTTTTGCACTCGCATGGATGCAGACAATGCTATCATGTATGCAACTAGCCCTATCTTTCCTAATATTTTAAAAGTCCCACAATATCTTGTTGCCAACTTTGGGAAACTTCCTAATATTAGTGAACTTATTTTCACCTTCTTTTTTAAGAACACATGTTCTCCCACTTTAAAATGTCTAAACACTTTATTCTTTTCTGCATAATGTTTTTTCCTATCCTGGGAAACCTTTAAATTCTTCTTGATCTTTGTCATTTTCTCTTCCATTTCCTTTAAAAAATATAACCCAAAAACTGCTCTATCTGCTGGATTATCCTAACTCACTAGCGTGTTACAGTTTATTCCATACAATGCTTCAAATGGAATCCTCAAAGTGAGGCCCGATACCCATTATTGTAAGCAAATTATACTAAGTGAATATAATCTTCTCACTTTGATGGTTGATCCATCACATAAATTATGAGCATATCTTCAATGATTCTGTTAGTCCTCTCAGTTTTCCCATCTGACTATGGGTGATACACTATATTGAGATTTATATTTTTCCCAAATCCCTTGAACAAACCTTTTCAAATTTTTGAAATAAACTTTGGATCTATGTTGGAAACTATTGCCTTAGCCACCCCATGTAGCCCGGAAACTTATTTCTATTAGAATATTCAAGAATAATGAGAGGGTGGGAGTGAATGAGTATAGAATTATTTCAAAAATTTTGACATTAAAACACTACATAAACACTAACCATTAATCATTCTATTCATCATCACATAAATTCATACACATTACACACATATTTTTACGTGGAAACCCAACTGGGAGAAAACCACGAAAAATTTTCTTAAGTAGCTTCAATATTTTACAAGCACTCACTCCGTGAGTTTTCCATCACCTACTGGAAGGAGACACAAATCCCCTTGGAATATTTTCAATGATGATACATGATAAAATAAACCTTCAAATACTATCCCAAAATCACTTCCTAAATCTGCATACAAAAGTACTCAGAACTGTAACTCAAATATGAAAACTTATAAGATTTGTCACAAGGCCAATTTTTCATTTTTGATTCTGAAACTTGGACCTCATATATTAGGATCTATTCTACTTATAATGCAACAAGTGGAATTCAATTTTTACCTACCAAGCTCCAAATATAATCATTTTATATTGAACACATGTTTGGGACTATTTTATCAATTAGTCACAAATAACATCTTTCAATAAGGATAACTTTGTACATGTACTGAATCAGGATATGAAACCTGTACCCAATCTTCTTCAATATCTTCTCTAAAATTCCTCCAACTTTCTGTCCTTGATTCATCCCATTTATTTTTTTGTAGAGAAAATGGAAAGATGACTCGTTTTGAAGAAGAAAACCCTATTTTAAAGAACCTCAACTTCCATTGAGTATAACTCCAAATATTTAATGAGTCAAGACCTGAAATGCATACCTAATATTATTTTCTATCTCTTCTAAAACAACTTCAAGTTTGACTATCTAAATCATTCTAGAAAAAACTTTATATTGAAAATGCCAAGATGACCTTCAAACAAAACCCTAGAACAAATCATCACAAGACTTCATCTTCCCTAGTAATTTCTCCCCTCTTCACTTCATCTTCCCTTGGAAATTCAATCTTCTATGCTGAAATTCACTCCTCTTCCTTAGCTAGGTCGAATTGATGTGTTCTATATGATAATTGAGTCTCCTCTGATTTATATGAGTCTTATCCACATAAGGGGGTGCGACCAAGGGTCACAACTTTTGGGTCGCAACTCTTCCTTAAGGATGGTCGACCTTAGGGGCTTCTTTACTTGTCTCTACGAGATTCTTCTCTTGGATGTAGTTTCTTCTTCACTTGGATTTAGGGAATTTTTATATTGATTTTAGGGGCTTCTTCACTTGGTTTTAGGGCTTCTTCAAGGCTCCTTCAAGGCTCCATTTGTGTACAACTCAAAGTGGGCATGTGGAAACAAGCACATGTTATCTCATCCCATGAGGTCCATGCTTAAAATATATGCCATAAGGGGACCACTTTGGAGTTATATATACTTATGTCAAGGATCCTTCAAGGCTCTTAAAGGATTCTTCAAGTGGACACATCATCATCACTTTTAGGGGATCATGGGCTTTTCTTTAAGGCTTCTTCTAAGGTTTAAATAAATGGCAACCAATTTTCCTCCCCGTTTGGAGTCGATGGAAACTTAATAAAAAATATTGATCCCCCTCTCTTCGTGCTCTAATCCTAATGATTATACCTTCCTATTATCTTCATGTTGACTCCCCCTATCTTCATGCTTCTAGTTTTACTATTTTGCTCTCCCTCTTTGACATCAATGGCA
Organism: Picea mariana; assembly: GCA_032191745.1. Lineage (NCBI taxonomy): Eukaryota > Viridiplantae > Streptophyta > Pinopsida > Pinales > Pinaceae > Picea > Picea mariana. Next base: position 86,784 of record JASDQU010014039.1, on the reverse strand, counting down.
AAGGGTAACTCCCCCTAACAGTATTCCCCATTTTTTTCTTGCAGAAGATTATGGAAGTCAATTTGGAGCATAAATTACTCCCAGTTTTTATCGAATATACTCAAAGGTCTCCCTAGGAGGAGGCTTTGTGAAGATGTCTACAATCTGTTCTTTTGTACAAATGTACTCCTACTTGATATTCTTTTCTATGACTTGTTCCCATGAAAAGTGGAGCTTAATAGGAATATGTTTTTTCTTGGAATGCATCATTGGATTCTTGGAGATGTTTATAGAAATGGTGTTGTCTCAGAGTATTTAAATAGGATCATCATATCTCACATGTATGTCTTGCAGTGTTTGCTTCATCTAGATAATCTAAGTACAACATGATGTTGTTGTGATATGCTTTGTTTCTGTTGTGGATAGGGATATTGAATATTGCTTCTTTCTCAACCAAGACACTAAGCAGTCACCTAAGTAGAAAGCTTCTTCACTTGTAATTATTTTTTAACCATTATTTTTTTCCCAATCTACATCTGTGTAGGCAACCAGAGTTAATTCATTTATGTTGGCCCTTGACCAAGTTTTGGAGATCCTTGGTCAGGTTTGACCTATTTTGAGACTTCGATAGGCTATCGAAGGTGGAGAAAGTGTCGAAGCAGAGATCACTAGATCTCTGCCCCTTTTAGGGCATTTTTTGGATTAGGGTTTATGTAACGAGTATGGGGATGTAGTTCCATGGGTTTACCCATGTTTAGGCCCATTTTGTAATGTATAAATAAAAGTCTAGGCGATGTAAGTAACGAGTGTATGCAAGGGTGCGATGTTAAGTGAAAGGGTGTGATGCTAAGTGCTAAGAGCAAGTGAAGGCCAATGTGCTAAGTGAAAGTAATAGTTGTAAATGATTTTGTGCATACTGTGTGAGACTTGCAAGGCTAAGTGCAAGTGACTGTAAGAAACTGTGTAAAGGCTTTTTGTTGTAACCTAGCTCGGGGAAGGAGGATATGGTGAGGTGCACACAGATCTTTTGTCCTATGCAGAGTAGGACCTTATGGATCTGTGCATGTAGATGATTGACAAAAGATAATAAATAAGACAAAGAGTTGGTGGACATAGTCCCAGGCTAGGGGTGAACCACGTATATCTTGTGTTGTGTTTTCTTTGTGCATTATGGTTGCTTTATGGTTGATATGATTAATGCTTAGTGAAATGATGTATGCTTAAATGAATATGATAGCTCAGTGCCTAATGATGTGAATGAGATGCTATATATGATCTATGTTGATGTGCTTAGGACTTGAATGTTTTGAATCTTGTTGAATACTGTGTTGCATTGTAATTAGGGTTTATCTGCATTGTAGACAAAGGTTAAATATTAATGAATGACAACTGATAAGTTCTTTTTTAGAGTATTGTGATCACAGATTTGTGTCTAAACTAAGGTTGCAGACACTGGAGTCATGCAACCAACCCTACATCTACCTCAGGTGAGACTTCATCTGCTTCACAAGTGTTGCCGAAAGGGCCGGTAGTTAGGTTTTTGTTGGTGCGTTGTTGAAGCGTTGCACCCTGGGTATGCCACTGTTCCAACAAATGGTTCTGTTGTCGGGACCTGAAACTGTGATTGTTGGGAACTGAGGAAAATAAAGAAAACTTTGTGCGTAGATTTGTTGCTTTAGTGCGCAGTATTCTACTTGACTTGTCAAGATATGTGCTAAGAAAGGAGGTAGATCTGAAGAAAAGAGGTAAGATCTGAAAGCTTTGTGCTTTGAAAGAGGTAAGATCTGAAAGCTTTGTGCTTTGATAGAGGTAAGATCAATGAAATTTTTTGATTTAAAAGGTAAGATCTGAAAGCTTTGTGCTTTGATAAAAGTAAGATAAGTGGATTTTTTTTCTCGAAAGTATGGATCTGGGTATGTTTGATAAATTTTGTCCTAGTCTGAAAACTAGGGCATCTAGAAGAAAGAAGACTTGATATGAATAGATCTGATAGAAATAATGAAGATATTTTATTCCTATGCATAGAAAGAATGTTTGGACTAACAAATGGATGTAGGATCCTAGGAAGAATTTTCTACAGGTTAGCTACCACGATCCTAGTGCGCAATACAAGAAAGGATCGATATCATTTAAGAGGAAGAGAAGATTAACCCTTTGTTATAGCTGCAGAAGGCCGGGACATATTTCTAAGGATTTCCCTTATAGAAGACCTGGTTGTCTTTTTTGTAAAGCTATGGACCATGATGTTCTGGATTTCCCTAGAATGATTGCTAAGGTTGAAAGAATGAATATGAGACAAGAAAACCCTAAGAAAGGCCAAGAAACTAAGACCATGGCAGAACCCCGGAAATAATTAGAGACTGTATTACTACAAATGAAAGAAACCCTGAATGACCACAAAGATATCAACTTATCAGAGATCTTAAAAGAGAAAGAGTGCATATAAACAAGAATAGGAGACTTTGACATAGACTGTGTATTGGATGAGGAAACACGGGTGAATATTATGACAGAAAGAACTTGGGAAATTTTAGGAAAGCCTGCTATGATTCCTTCATTAGGATAAATAGGATTATTTAGAGGAAAGTTGATAACCCTATGTGGAAGACTTACCCAGACATCTATGAGTGCTCATGGCACTTCGACAGAAGAAGAATTTTAGGTTGTTAAATTTATTGAGAACAACGCCCCATTTTCTATGTTACTAGGAAAAACCTAGATTGAGAAAGATCAGATCTGAAGAAACGAAGAAGAAGAAGCTCTAGAACAAAAAAAGAAAGAACTAAGAGACTTCATGGCTAAGAGAATAGAACACTTACTAGAAGAAAAATAAAACCAGTCGAAGCTACCGAGGACCAAAAATCTGGATGTCGAAGTTGAAAGAACATAAGAAGACCTGAAACACCTATCTGTACAAGAGAGTAGAGCACCTATCCCAGACAGAGAAGAAGTATTGGCCTTGAACCCTACAAAATACCATCAACAACGCGAAGTTACTATGCCAAGAGGAGATAAGAATCAAAATGGGAAGACGAACCCAGTAACGCAGATCACAGGTAAGAAAGCTAGAAAGCTCAGCAAAAAGAAAGCAAAGTTGGAGAAATTACAAGGAGTTCCAGAGAAGACTTTGCAAAAGGAAGGTCTCCATAATTCAAACTTCGTCGAAAATTTAGAGCAACTTTGATTGGCACTTTTCCATGGCGGAGAGATATGACCATTGGAGGAATTATAACCGTTAGATTGATGTTCCCAAATGATTAGAATAGCAGTTATGATCAGCAAGCTCACCATCGGACTATTGGGACCATGCTGTAACGGACATAACTGCATTGATGAAGGCTTCTCGTCCATTGGAAGGATCTGTTACATCGTTGTCTACTTATCCCATCGACGGTTGCGTCGAGCACACTTTCACGAATTGTATCCGAACCAACAAGAGAACTCATTGTTACTGTGTTGTGCTTATTGAGACCTTGCCATCCATTCTATTGCATTGATAACTTGTTCATCAGCCTGAGATATCCGATCTCAAGCATGCATGTTGGACGAGCTCAACATTGTGGAAAAGTCAGTAGAGGAAATTTTAATCGATCTAATGGTAGAGAGAGTGATGTCCATAGGAGTTCAAGCCTCATTAATGTGAGGAGTGCAAGCCTCCCCTTCAACTGCTCATAGATCTGAACCATCCCGAGTTTCAGATGAGAAAATAACCAAGCATCGAGATGACTTAGAAAACGTGAATTTAATCCCTTCCATCCTGCCCAACTACATCTAGCCTCTAGCCAGCATGGTGAATCGTGACAGTGTCCCTAGGGACTTTGAATACACCTTGGTCACTGCGTACCTCCCAAAGGGGATACGCGCAGGCAAGCCTCTGCCAGATAAGATCATGACACTAAATATTAGCGACTTTAACCTAGGGGATCGCAAGAACTTTATCATGCTCACTCCTCACAGGTATTTGACTAGGGTGAAGGGGAGGAATTCGAGGATAATCCCCCAACCATGGACTATGGACCTCGCGCAGTCCACCATCCTGAACATGATGAAAATACCCCATTTTGGAAGGCACCAGGAGGTTAACGCGTGCGTTAATCTCCTGTTGTCGAGATTCCATGGCGGTTATTTGTGGCTAGACATATGCATCATCGTTAATCCAGAGTTGATCCATCAGATCACTGGATTGAGCATGCAAGGACTAGACCCGCAAGACTTTTACCCAAGAAAGGCTGCAGACCGTGCTCTAGAGCAAAAGATTAAAGATACATACGACGATGTGAAAAAGGGGAAGAAAGGCTACAAGGTAGCCTCCATCTAGAATGGTGCAGTGCGCCTTGCTTGCCAGTTGATTTCTGGTAAGCTAGTCTAGAAGAACAGACCCACGCAGGTCACAGGGTTTGTTTTTGACCTCGCAGGAAAATGCGTAGAGGGGCTACAGATGAATTGGGAAAAATACTTAGTGAACCAGTTAAACCAAGACTGTCTCAAAGCTCAATATCAAGGCTATGAGTTCCATTTTAGTTGGTTGTTGATCCTCATCACGTTCATAGCTTGGGAGATGTCGGAAGGTGCAACCTTACCTGAACTAGAGCCATCTGAACCCTTAGTCGCGAAGTTCACTTTGCTATGGTATTCAAGCAATATGGGAAAACAATGGAAATCAAACGCGATGTTCCACACCTACTACCTGCAACTAAAGAGGGCTATTGAAGTTGTCCCTCGTATAACATCGAACACCCTGCATAGGTTTAGGCCATTTGTGAAGTTCCATGGTGGCATACATTTTATCTACATCACTGCGTACAGAGACGAACATAAATAATTACTAAAGAGTTATTACAAACTCATAGAGGAGGACCTAGAAGAAATAACTGACCAGTGGCCTGCAGAGATCCTTATCCTTGTTGACCCCACAGAATTGTCTGATCCCGAACTAATAGGAAGCCTGGTGATCACTCATGAGGAGCATGATACACCTGGAACTAGCAGAAGGAAGAAGACAGAAGAAGTCCAGGAGCTAATAAATGCATCAAAAGAAACTACTTCATAATCACGTGGAGGAGGAGGTGATGACGAAGTATATAAAGAAGATAAAAATGGAAAAGAAGATCAGCAGAATCAAGGTGAAGTAACACCTCCACAGAATCCCCCTGACGACGTAGAGCCATCTCACAAAAGAAAGGTTTCTCCCATGAAACCCACATTGCGAAAGAAGTCAAAAGCTAGTAAGACAAGCTATAGACTATGCTCACGCTTGATGACTTCAACTTCATCATCACAGTTGTATCAGACGCTTTGGAAGATCTTTTGTAGATAAATGAAGCTAAGTAAGAGACCATGTATGATAAAATTGAAGAAAAACTATGAGGGGTACAAGAGGCCTTTCACTCCAGCCACCAGTGTCCACTGCACCCCCTCCATCAGAAGAAACAAAGTTGGGAGATGAGCCTACCCAACTCCGCAAACTAGCTGATGCGATTGAAGCATGCCTTCGTCGCACACAGAAAGAAACAAAACATGCCATAGTGGCCCTGAAGCAAGCACAAGAGGAAGTAATAGAGCAATGCAACATTTCACAACAGAAGAAGGCTTCCCTCCAAGCAAAGTTTGAAGAGAAAAAAACACAGATCCAACATAAGAAAGAAAATTTGCTCGCGAAGCAAGTTGGAGTAAAATAAGCAGTCAGCAGAGCACTTCACTCTGTGACAGGCTTAGAGAAAAAGGAGGAAGACCTAGTGGAGCATCAAGTAGCATAGCTTGCTAAAGCCATCCAATAGATTCAACAAAGAATAGCAGATCTAGAGATACAAACAGTACCAAGTACTTCACAGGACATGCGAGACCAAAGAGAAGCCACTGCCCAGAGCGCAGTTGAGAGGATCAAAGCATTATCTTTGGAATGTCAACAACTTAATAATAGAAGTGCATAGAATTATGAGTGACTTACTGAGGACCCTGAATTGAAGACACTGGAGTCATAAGTCTAGGAAGCAAAGCAACAAGCAATGACAATACAAGCGCAATTGAAGCTCCTGTCAGTATTTGAGAGAATGAAACGATCCCAGGAACAATGCATTGTTCAATAGCACATCCATGCCATACAGAGCAAAGTCATGGAAGTGACTTAGAGGCTCTAGCTAGTCCAGGATGCAGCTTGCCAACTGTTTGAGGAGATTGAAGGCGAAGGAGCAGAGCTGGAACAAGTAGTCACTTCATTCAAAAAATGCTTATAGGGACCTGTGAATGAGGCAATTCTTCAGGAGTTCACTGAGAAGGAGGCCTTGGCACAATAACAGGTTGAAGGAGCTCAAGGATTTTGAAGCAGAGCTACCCAAATTAGAGTGACTCATGACACGTCACAGGTGAGTGTTGGGGGCCTTTTGGCCCTTGACCAAGTTTTGGAGATCCTTGGTCAGGTTTGACCTATTTTGGGACTTCAACAGGCTGTCAAAGGCAGATCTCAAGTCAAAGTAGATATCACGGGATCTCGGTCCCTTTTAGGGCATTTTTGGGATTATGTTTTATGTATTGATTATGGGGATGTAGGCCCATGGGTTTACCCATGTTTAGGCCCATTTTGTAATGTATAAATAGAAGGCTAGGCGATGTAAGTAAGGAGTGTGCGCAAGGGTGTGATGCTAAGCGCAAGGGTGTGATTCTAAGTTCTAAGAACAAGTGAAGGCCAATGTGCTAAGTGCAAGTAATAGTTGTAAATGATTTTGTGCATACTGTGTGAGACTTGCAAGGCTAAGTGCAAGTGATTGTAAGAAACTGTGTAAAGGCTTTGTGCTGTAACCTAGCTCGAGGAAGGAGGATCTGGCGAAGTGCATGTAGATCTCCTATCCTATGTAGAGTATGACCTTATATCTCTATGCATGTAGATGAATGACAAAATATAATAAAGAAGACAAAGAGTTGGTGGACGTAGCCCCAGGCTGAGGGTGAACCACATATATCCTGTGTTGTGTTTGCTTTGTGCATTATGGTTTCTTTATGGTTCATATGATTAATGCTTAGATGCATATGATAGATTAGTGCCTAATGATGTGAATGAGATGCTAGATCTGATCTATGTTGATGTGCTTAGGAATTTAATGTGTTGAATCTTGTTGAATACTACGTTGCGCTGTAATTAGGGTTTATCTACGCTGTAGACAAAGGTTAAATATTAATGAATGACAACTGCTAAGTGCTTTGTTAGAGTACTGTGATCACAGATATGTGTCCTAGCTAAGGTTGCAGACACTGGAGTACTGCAACCACCCCTGCCTCTACCTTGGGTGGGATTTCATCTGCTTTGCAGGTGTTGCCGAAAGGGCTAGTAGTTAGGTTTTTGTTGGTGAGTTGTTGAAGCGTTGAACCCTGGGCTTGCCACTGTGCCAACAATTTCCTTTCGGATACCATAGACCAAAATATATTGTTCCTTTAATATATTTGAAGATCCTTTTTACTGCTAAAACATGGGTTTCTTTGGTGTTTCTTGAAATCTTGTGACTTGTCCAACTACTTGCATTTCATCTGGCCTTGACGCTATCACATAGAGTATACTACCAATCATTGATCTGTAGATTCTTTGATCCTCTTCTTTAGATTAATCATATTTTCTCAACTTGAAACCAATAGCCATAAGAGTACTCACATGTTTACAGTCTTCCATTTTGAACTTCTTTAACATTTTATTTATTTACTTGGTTTGGGAAATGAAAATTCCTTCAATTAGATGAGATATCTAGACTCCCAAGAAGAAAGTCAACTCCCCAAGTAGGGACATTTCAAATTCATTATGCATATCCTTGGAAAATTTTTGATTCAATCTATCATCATCACTTCCAAAGATGATGTAATCAACATACACTTTAATAATAATCATACTTCCTTGATACACTTTTATGTAGAGTTTACTATCTACATTTCCCCTTCTAAATGCTTGTTCTTTTAAGTACCTATCCAATATTGAGTACTAAGCTCTCGGAACTTGCTTAAGTCCATACAAATATTTCTTCAATATGAAAACATAGTCTTCCTTTTCTGATAGTAGAAGTTCCGTTATGGTTGTTCTATGTAGACTTCTTCTAATTCTCCATTTAGAAAATATGATTTAAATCCATATGATACATTTTGATCCTTTTGGAGCATGCATAAACCAAGAACATTCTGATTTCTTTCATTCTGACCATGGGAGCAACATTTTCTTGAAAATCTATTCCTTCAACTTGAGCATATCCTTTTCACACTAGTATTATTTGTTTTTGTTTACCTATCCATCTTCATTTATCTTGTTTCTAAAGACCCATTTTATCCCAATCACATTTTTTTTCCTTTGGTCATGGAACTAGTTCCCATGTCTCATTCTTCTCTATTTAATTTAGTTCTTCTTTTGTAGCCTTGATCCAATGTTCATCATTTCTAGCTTCCTCACATTTTCTTGGTTCAACTGTCGACAATAATGAAAAATTTCCTTGT
>JASDQU010014039.1:67560-78258 GCA_032191745.1 Picea mariana | reverse complement strand
AGATGTTTGAAAATCTTTCTAGCTGTGTCTCTTCTTCTTCTTCTTCTTCTTGGTTTAGTTCTTCATTTTCCTATTCTTCAAAGATGTATGAATTTATGATTTCCTTCTTTGTCTTTATCAAGTTTGTTTCATCAAATTTTACAATGATTCTTTTCACTATCTTGTTGAGTATTATATTGTAGCACTTGTGTTCTTTTCTTTTTCATGAGTACCCAACAAATATGTCTTTGTCCACCCGAGAGTCAAATTTTCCAATTTTCTTGTCTTCCCTTTTTATGTAACACTTTCTTCCAAACATTTTAAAGTGCTTGACATTGTTCAGACTTCCTTTCCATAACTCATATGGAGTATTATCACTATTACTTCTGATCAATCCTCTATTCAAGATATGAATAGTTGTATGCATTTCTTGTCCCCAAAAGATATCACTTAGCTTGGAGTCATTCAACATGGTTCTAGCCATTTCTTTTATAGTTCTATTTTTCCTTTCAACAACTCAATTTTGATGAGGGGTTCCAGCTATTGAGAAATGTCTTTTTATTCCTTGTTCTTCACAGAAATACCTAAATTCATTTGAAGTAAACTCACCTCCATTACCTGATATTAACTATTTTATTTTCAAATTAGTTTTATTTTCAACCGGTTCCTTGAATACCTTGAAACATTCGAAAGATTTTGACTTTTTCTTGAGGAAGCAAACCCAGGTCATTCTAGTGTAGTCATCAGTGAGTAGCATGTTGTATTGTTCACCATCCATTCCTTTTGTTCTCGTGGGCCCACATAAATCAACATGTACAATCTCCAATGGTTTTATCGTAGAGTATTCATTTGTCTTGAATTCAACTTTTGTTTGTTTTCCATGCTGACAATACTTGGACATAGTATTCGTTGTCTTTGTAATTTATGACATTTCTCTTATAGATTTTTTCTTGTTGATATCGACAATATTATCAAAGTGTATATGGCCCATTCTCCTATGTCAAATACAACTTTCATCTTCTTTTCCCAAACAACATATTTCAACTTCGATCTCATCCAAGATGTATATGTTGTTTGGATTCCTTGTCACTTATTCCACTAGTTTGTCTTAACCTTCTTTCCTTATTTCAAATTCTTTTGAATTGAATATAAGTGTGTGTCCCTGATCACACATTTGGCTCACACTTAGCAAATTATGCTTCATATTTTCAACAAGTAGGGCATTTTCTTCCACAACATATTTGTTTCCAAGACTGACTGTGCCTTTTCCTATAATTTTAGCTGAGTTATCATTTCCAAACTTGATAGACCCCACTTTTTATTTCTTTAATGTTACAATTTTTTTTTTGTCTCCATCCATATTCTTTAAGCATCTACTATCACTATACCAATGGCTTCTTCTATTTTGGGTTTGTAAGGAAAACCCACATTCCTCAACCTTCAAATATTCTTGCGTCCTTTTCCAAGTTCTTTGTTGTTCCCCTATATGATTGAAATTAACATTCCTAGTTTCCCTTGAAGAAACTATCAAATCACTTCTACAATTTATGGCTATGTGTCCAAAATTGTTACATTTGTAGCATTCAATTTCATAACTTAGAGCACCAAAATTGTTATAATTTTTGTCAAACACCTCACTAGGACTTATGGGATGAGTTTCTTCATAATTATTCTTGGTATTTTCATAGCTACTTCAGTTCCAAGTGTTTCTACCCTTTGCATAGGCTCTACAATTTATGGCTTTATGCCCAAAATTATTACAAGAATAACACAAGAAAATAAAAATATTTTGGTACCTAGGTGTGGGTGGTCTTCTAGTTGGTGTTGTTCTTCTGAAATCATGATATTTTTATTGGGTCTTATTCATTTCTGGTTTTTAATTCCATGTTCCTCTGAATGCATGATCTTCTTCTTGATTCTTATTTATTTATGGTTTCTATATGTCCTCCTTTAGAGGATTGGATTATTCTTTCTTGATGGAACCCTTGATAGTATCTACATAACTTCTTTGCTATGCTTCATTTTCTGTCATTATAGAGATTGAACCTTCATCATAATTACTTTTCTTGTATCCAAGTCTAGACTTTTCATAGAATGGTTTTTTATTGCAGATGATTTCATCCAGTATTTTAGTGTTATTGCCAAAATTTAGTTGGATTCCCTTCTTCTGTAGTTCCTTTCTTAGTGAGACTATTTCAGCTTCCAGATTCTTTGTTATCTTGTTTTTTTCTTCCAGTTGTCTCTTGAGTGTTTCTTCAATCCCTTTGGCTTGTTCCAACTAAATCCTTAGATCCATGATAGTTTTTTTAGTTTCTTTAGAATTTTTTCTAGGGTTTTTAAATCCTTCCTTTAGTTTACTTAACTCTTCTTTGAGAGACTTGTTTTTATTCCTTCCTATTATTATATCACTTAAGCGACTTATCAATTTTGCCTCAAGATTCACTTATCCTTCTTCTTCATAGTCTCCGTCATTATTTTCAATAGTTTCCTCCCGAGTCTCTAACGCCATGAAGAGTACTCTTCTTGAGTCATTGTCACTATCATCATCTTCATCATATGAGGAATTATCGTATTTTGAATAGAGACTTTTCTTTTTCAAAAATCTTCCTTTATTTCATTCCTTGTCTCCTTTTTGATATTTCTTTTCTTTCTTGGGAACTTCTTCTTCATCACTGTATGAAACCCTTGCATAAGGACATTTGGAAACACATGGCCAACTTTACCACAATTAAAGCATTTGAAAGGGATCTTACCTTTGTACTTATCGGTTCCTCTTTTCAGCTTTCTCACAAAGTTGGATTCTTCTTCATTGTTTGAATCATCACTATTGTTGGAGTAGGATTTTGATCTTGGCTTGTTCTTTCTTGTCATATTGGAGGATTTGAATGTTGCTTCCCTTATGGATGGATTTTATTGTTCTGTTCTCATTTCATATGTTGTAAATATTCCATGTAATTCATCCATCCTCAATGTAGCCAAATATTTTCTTTCTTCTAGAGATGAGATTTAAGGTTCAAATATCATTGGGAGTGATATCAATATCTTTTTCATAATAACTCAATTTTCAATATTTTCTCCCATTCCTCTTATAGTATTCACAATTTCATCAACTTGGAGAAAACAAGCTGCAATATTTTCATCTTCCTTCATCCTCAGATGTTCAATTTTTTCTCTGTAAGTATGAATCTTGGCCCCTTTGACTTTAGCATATCCTTCATAAAAATTCTTAAGGTTGTCCCATATTTCCTTTGCAGAATCACAATGCACAACCTTAACAAATTGTAAACCTATTAGACCACTTAGAATGGAATTTATATCATTTGAATTGTATTCACTGATCTTTTTACCAATATTATCTGTTGGGGGAGAAGATGTTGCATTGTATCCATTTAATACATCTTTTCAAACATCAAATCCATGTGCTTGCAAAATTGATCTCATTCTTATGCTCCAAAAAGAAAAAAAATTCCCGTAAAAAATGGTGTTTCATTTTTGGTAAATTCTCCTTGCTTATCCTTGATCTACCTTCCAGTGGTTAGACTGTTCCTGAAGGCACCAACTCTGATATGAATTGTGAGAATATTCAACAATACTAAGGGGTGGGGATAATCATAATAGACTTATTTCAACAATTATAACCTTTAAGCACTACATAAACATTAAACATCAATTGTTTAATTCATCATCACATAAAATCATACACATTGCATACATATTTTTACATGGAAACCAAACAAGGACAAAACCACATAAAATTTTCTTAAATAGTTTCAATATTTTACAAGCACCAACTTGAAGGAAGTATCCACTCCTTGATTTTTCCAGCACCTACAGGAAGGAGACACCACTCCCCTTGGAATATTTTAAATTATTATACAGGATCAAATCAACCTTCAAATACAATCCTAAAATCACTTCTTAAATATGCATACATATTTGTTCATAACTGTACCTCAAAACTACAAACTTGTAAGATTCGCCACGAGCCCAATTTTCTGTTTTTGATTCTGAAAAATTAGACCTAAGATATTATTATATCTTCTCATTCTAATTCAACAAGTGGAATTCAATTTTGACCTACCAAGCTTCATATATAACCATTTTATCTCGAACACATGTTTGGGACTAGTTTATGGATTAGTCCCAAACCCTAACCTATAACAAGTATAAATTTGTACCTGTAATGAATCAATATATGAAACATGTACCCAATATTCCTCAATATATTCTCTAAAATTCCTCCAAGTTTTTCTCCTTGAATCATACCCAAAAAAATGTTATAACGAAAATGGCAAGATGACTCGTTTTGAAGAAGAAAACCCTAGTTTAAATAACCTCAACTTCCACTGAGTATAACTCCAAACTTATAATGATTCAAGACCTAAAATTTGTACTCAAGATTATTCACTATCTCTTATGAAACACCTCCAAGTTTTGTTATCTGAATAGTTATAGAAAAATAGTTATATCGAAAATACCAAGAGGACCTTGAAAGAAAACCCTAAAACAAGTCATCACAAGAATTCATATCCCCTTGGAATTTTTTCCTTCTTCACTTCATCTTCCCTTGGAAATTTTCTCCTCTAGAATGAAATTTACTTATCTTCCTTGGCTAGATCTAATTTGTGTGTTCCAAATGCCAAATGAGACTCCTCTTATTTATATGAGTCTTCTCCTCATGAGGGGGTGCGACCAACGGTCATAACCTTTGGGTCACACCTCTTCCTTAAGGATGGTCAACCTTAGGGGTTCATTACTTGGATTTAGGGGCTTCCTCTCTTGGCTTTAGGGGCTTTTTTACTGAACTTTAGGGGCTTCTTCACTTGGTTTTAGGGCTTCTTCAAGGCTCCTTCAAGGATCTTCAAGGCTTCTTCAATCGAACACATCATCATCACTTTTGGGGGCTTCTAAGATTTCATTTAGGGATTATTCTAAGGTTGACATCAATGACAACCAATTTTCCAACACTTTTATATAAATTTCGCCAATATTTGTTTCCTTGTGTGTTGTCTTCACCAGAATAAAATGTGTTTCCTTAGTCAATTTATCCACCACCACCATGATGGAATCATGTTGCTTCACTATTCTAGGAAGCTTAGTAATAAAATTCACTATAAAAAATTCTCATTTCCATTCCAAAATGGGAAATGGATATAGCAACCCAACTAGTTGCGTATGTTTATTTTTTACCTTCTGGAACTCTAGACATATGGCTATGTAATTAGCCACTTCTTTCTTCATTCCTAGACAAAAATATTGGCTTCTTACAACTACAATTGTCTTCCGATATCCTTGGTTCCCAGCATATGGCATGTTGTGCATTTCTTTCAACATTTCTTCTTACATCTCACTAGAATTCGACACATACACTTTTCCTTTGTACATGATAATTTCTTCTTCTTTCAGCTCATAAGAATTAAATTTTTGCTGAAAATTTCCTTGTTGTAATATCTCTTTTATTTTTTACATAATGATGATATGAATTTGCTGCTGCAACAATTTGATCTTTCATATCAGTTCTATACATGATAATGGTTGCAACATGCACTTCAGGAGATCTCCTATTAAGTGCATTAGCCACTTGATTTTCCTTTCCCTTTATATGCTTAATTTCAAAGTCATATTCACTAAAGAATTCAAGCCATCTAGTTTGTCTGGCATTTAATGTTGGTTTTCCAAACAAATGCTTCAAGCCACAACGGTCTTTCCTTAGCTCAAATTTCCTCCCCATAAGATAATCTCTCCACATTTTTAGTGCATGTACAATTGTTGCTAACTCCAAGTCATGGGTAGCATAATTCCTCTCATGCTCCTTTGATTTTTTGGAATCATAGCATACCACATTGTTAGGGACCTAACCTCTCACGTAGGTATAATAATATATTTCCATGTAATAAAGGTCAACATTAATAAGGTCTAGCAATAAGGAAGAATAAGTCCAATGTAAGAAGATCTAATAGAAGCTTTCGCTTCTAGAAGGATCTTCCTCTAGATGGTTCTTTTGATAGACATATTTAGTATAAATAGGAGTCAAGGGTATGAGAACTTTTGTTTTGAATATTATTGTAACAGAGCTCTTCTCAAATGGAGGTTTCCCCCTCAAAGAGGCAAGTGAACATTTCTCTCAGATATCAAAGTTTTCTTTCTGGTATTATTTTGGCATCAGTATGGTATTATTGTGGTGTTATTTTGGTTATATTGTTGTTCATCTACCATTTCTAGCTATTTATTTATGTTCTGCATACTTTTATTATCTGGAATATTACAAGTGGTATCAGAACACCTTCCTTGACAAAAAATTGTGGGTTAAATCTTTTTTTTCAAGGTAGAGACGTATTCTGGCATCTTTAAGCTACAAAGATCTGTCATTATGCACATAAAACCATGGCCGGGGATTCATACATGTAGGAAATACAAGTGGTTCTTAAGCGCCCATATGTTGGCCACCCTTGTAACCCATGTTGGTAGCCCTTCGAGTGGTAGCACATCAGACAACACCTGTATACAGATCGACCTAGATCTTTTGAATCCCTCCATAGATAAACAGATCAACCGCCTGACTATTATAGTTCCACCGAGAACATCACTCAGGAAGATACTCTCTAGTACATGGTAGTCGAGTAATATGGCTAAGGGAATGGTCTAGCCTCCTTAGTTGGTGCCCTGAGATATTGGGTCGAGTAATACTGTTGGACCTCGCACGTATATCAGAGAGATATAACACAGGGAAAACCCTTTTCTGTAGAGCCCTTTAATACCTAATCCTTGGGATAGAAATGAAAATAGAACAGACAAGGTCTATTGCGGTGCAACTGTGTCTCCTCCATTCGAGTTGTAAAATTAGTACACATTTCTTCCTATTAAGCATTTGGACATTTCATCACTGCAGTATTATTCAGATCAGAGTATAACTCCGCAAGAGTAAAAAAAAAACGAGTCTGGATCTTGTTGGCACCATTATTTTATACCTATTCCATTGAATTTCTCTCTTCTCCCTTATCGTAGTCATACCTATCATATTTCTGCATTCCTTTTTGTGGACCCAACCCCCTTCCAACACCCTTATTTGGGCTTTACCCCATTGGATTCAACTCATCGCCCTGATCATTGTGATACACTTCACCCATAACTCATTTTCTGTGTGGTCCCACTCGCCCCTTTTCTTGTTCCCTCCTCATCATGGCCCATACCCGTAGCCAAGACTTGGAAGCTTGCTTCAATACCTTGCACTCTAATTTCACAGAAACCAAATAAGAAGTGCGGCAACTCAGTGCCAATATTGTCTCCATCAATCAAAAAATGCATTCCTCCATCACTGCTTCAGTCGCTGCCTCAATCACGAAACTCCAACAAGAGCTCAAACAAAACATTACTACCCAACTTGAATCTGTCGCTACGATGAAATGCGTCAAGCTGCATATCCCTGTAGATCTTCCCTTATCTGACCCACCTTTACATATTGAAGGTGAAACTTCCAATCATTCCTAGAATTTTCAGCCCCATCACTTTTAATGTGACCTACGCCTTCTGCGTGTGGATGTGACCAAATTTGATGGATCAGATCCCACTGGCTGGGTAACTCAAATGAAACATTATTTCTCTTTGTATGGCATTACAGATGAGTTGGACAAACTCCAGTATGGCGTTATCCATCTAGATCAAGAACGTTGGCAATGGAGAAAAAATGCCCACCAAGGGTATGTGGCTTGGACACACTTTGTGGCATAGATTTATGAATGCTTTGACACTGACACCAACCATGTAGGTTGTTTGACAAAGTTGAAACAATCTAGCATAGTGGAAGACTTTATAACTTCTTTTGAGTGACCGACTTTTCATACAGAGGGCATGTCTAATTATTTTTTTCGAGAATGTTTTATTAGTGGCCTAAAGGATGAGATTTGTGCTCATGTCATCATGGCTCGGCCTCAGAGTTGGGTGGATGATACTAAAAGAGATAAGGAAGCACAACAATTGGTCTCTTCTCAAAATCGTAAACCCTCCTTTATTTATCACACTAAACCAGTAACTCCCACTCCTCCTTCTACTCCACTAAATATCCAAAAATTTACCAGGGCCGAAATGGATAAACGCCAACTCAAAGGCATTTGTTATAATTGTGATGAAAAATATTTTTTGGGACACAAGTGTAAGGAACAAAATATTTTTATGGCCATCTCAAAGGATGTTTCAGAAGAGAATGTTGAGGCTCCCCTTGTGTCTGTGTCACTTGAACCCACTGACATAACCCCTCCCTCAAACCCTCTTGAAGTAGGACTGGTCATGTCCCTAATTTCTCTCACTGGCTTCTCTGCTCCCCAAACCCTCAAGCTAATTGGTTACATCAAGCATAGGAAGGTCATCATTCTTGGTGATAGTGGAAGCACCCATAATTTTATTCATCGCTGCATTGCCCAAGAAACTAATTGCTATATATTTGCAATCAATAATTTCCAAATCATGAATGCCAATGGTGGGTCCATGAAATGTGGA
Source organism: Picea mariana (assembly GCA_032191745.1). Lineage (NCBI taxonomy): Eukaryota > Viridiplantae > Streptophyta > Pinopsida > Pinales > Pinaceae > Picea > Picea mariana. The sequence goes on along the minus strand of JASDQU010014039.1, from coordinate 69,786 downwards.
GGGCGTTCTGAAAATATGCATCTCCAAATTGGTGAATACCATCTGAAATATCATATGTTTTCTCTCGACATGGGTGGTTGTGACATTGTGTTGGGTGTAGAATGGATAAGGACTTTGGGTCCCATTCTCATTTATTTTAAGGAATTAACCATGCAATTCGACCAGGAGGGCCAAAAGTATAAGTTCCAAGGCATCACCATCAGTTCCCCGGATATCATTAGTTCCCATCGCATGAAAAATCTGCTCAAAAAAGGTCATTCTAGAATTATTTCCCAAATCCATGCCATACAAGCCACTAAGACACCCTTTGTGTTGCAAGACCTCCAATCCATCCTCTCTAAACATCAAGTGGTTTTTTCCACTCCCAAGGGACTCCCTCCTTCCCATGGTGTTCATGATCATTCCATTCCCCTTGTCCTAGGAAGCCTTCCTCCCAATATTCGTCCCTATCGTCACCCCTTTTCCCAAAAAAATGAAATTGAGAAAATGGTTCAAGAACTGCTCAATGCAGTTGTTATCCGCCCTAGTACAATCCCCTACTCTTCTCCTGTGGTCATGGTCCTTAAAAAATAAGGTTCTTGGTGCATGTGTCCTGACTTATGCGCCCTCAACAAACTCACCATTAAATACAAATTTCCCATTCCTATCATTGAGGACCTCTTGTATGAATTGAGTGGTGCCCAATTATTTACTAAACTTGATTTTTGTTTAGGCTACCACCAAATTCGTATGAAAGAGGAATACATTCCTAAGATTTCCTTTAGAACCCATGAGGGACACTATGAGTTTTTGGTTATGCCCTTTGGCTTATGTAATGCTCCCTCCAATTTCTAAAGCCTCATGAATCATGTCTTCTGTCCTTTTCTCTGTCATTTTTTGTTAGTTTTCTTTGATGATATCCTCATCTATATCAAAACCTGGAAAGAACATCTTTCTCACGTGGATCGAGTTCTCCATCTACTCTCTCAACACCAAATTTTCTTCAAACAACCTAAATGTTCTTTTGGTTCCTCAGAAGTCGAGTACTTGGGTCATCTTGTGGGCAAGGCCAACGTCAGGGTGGATCCTAAAAATATTGAAGCTATGCAATATTGGCCTCACCCAAAGACTCTCAAAATCTTGTGGAGATTTCTGGGTTTAACAGGTTATTATCGCAAGTTTGTTAAGAATTATGGAAAGATTGCGGCACCTCTCACTGCACTCCTTACAAATAATTATTTCACTTGGACTCCAACAGTTGCTCAGGATTTTCAAGCATTGAAGATGGCCATGTGCACCACTCCAGTCCTGGCCCTTCCTAATTTTACAAAAAACTTTGTCTTGGACTGTGATGATTTTGGGAAAGGAATTGGCATTGTCCTTATGCAAGAGGGTCAGCCTTTGGCCTTTACCAACAAACAACTATCAGAGAGAAATTTGGACAAATCAATCTATGAAAAGGAAATGCTGGCTATTATTCATGTCGTGGATCTTTGGCGCCCTTATCTATTGGGGAAAAGCTTCCAAATTAAGACAGATCATCAAAGCCTTAAGTGTTTTCTGGAACAATGCCTTTCCTCCCCCGAGCAACAAAAATGGGTGACTAAGCTCTATGGATATGATTATGAGATCATTTACAAGAAAGGAAAAGACAATGTGGTTTCTGATGCACTTTCTCAAAAATATGAAGATGAAGGGTCCCTTTTTTCTCTCTCCTTCATTGTACCAGATTGGCTCCAAGTTGTTCGCCAGGAATGGCTACATGATCCCAAAAGTTCACATCTGACACAACAATTGCAGTCCAATTCTTTAGTTTCCTAAGGGTACTCTTGGCTCAATGAGGATCTTCAATACAAAGGTCGTTCATATTTAAGTAAACAGTCAAAACTTAAATCCACGGTACTTTTTGAGCTTCATGTTACACCCACATTCAGGCACTCCGGGTTTACCAAAACCTATGACCGGGTCAAATGTTCTTTTTTCTGGGATGGTATGAAACAATATGTTTGTAATGTTGTGGTTGAATGTGATGTGTGTCAATGCAACAAGGGAGAAACAGTAAAATCTCTGGGCACACTACAACCGCTTTCGATTCCACCTGCTATTTGCCAAGATATATCTATGGATTGTATTGTAGTCTTACCTAAATCAAGAAATAAATCAGTCATTATGGTTGTATTTGATCATCTTTCCAAGTATGTTCATTTGTGTGCTCTTCAACACCCATTTACAACATCCACTGTGGCT
>JASDQU010014039.1:54388-67294 GCA_032191745.1 Picea mariana | reverse complement strand
CCCCCATGAGTCCTTTTGAAGCCATATATGGACAATATCCACCTTCAGTTCTCTCATATTTTCTAGGTGTCTCGAAGGTCTAGGCGGTAGACCAAACGCTTACAGTTCAAGAGGCTATTCTTCATACCCTCAAATAAAATTTGGTCATGGCCTAGAATCACATGAAGAAACAAGTAGATCAAGGTTTCTCTGAACATCAATTTGTAGAATGGGATCAAGTGTTTCTTCGACTACAACCTTACAAGAAAAATTCCCTCAAGGATAACCATTGTCAGAAACTGGCGCCCCAATTTTATGGTCCTTATATGGTTCTCAAGTGTGTGGTACAGGTGGTCTATAAGTTATCTTTTCCCAGTCATTCTAAGCTCCATCCTATTTTTCATGTTTCATGATTAAATAAGGTGATTGGAACTAAGTGCCAAACCCAAACCACTCTTCTCGAGTTGGACGAAGAAGGCTCCATTTGGCTACAACCACAAGTAGTTTTGGACCAGCGTGAGCATCGTCTACGTCAGCAAACCATCAAGGAAGTGTTAGTCTAGTGGAAAGATACAACTCCAGAAGATACCACTTGGGAACTAGCTACCATTCTGCAACAATTTCCCCATCTCAAGCCTTAAGGACAAGGCTATTTTTATGGGGGAGGGCATGTTAGGGACCTAACCTCTCATGTAGGTAGAATAATATATTTCCATGTAATAAAGGTCAACATTAATAAGGCCTGGAAATAAGGAATAATAAGTCCAATGTAAGAAGACCTAATAGAAGCTTCTGCTTCTAGAAGGATCTTCCTCTAGATGGTTCTTTTGATAGACATATTTAGTATAAATAGGAGTTGAGGGTATGAGAACTTTTGTCTTGGATATTATTGTAACAGAGCTCTGCTCAACTGGAGGTTTCCCCCTCGAAGAGGCAAGTGAACATTGCTCTCAAATATCAAAGTGTTATTTCTGGTATTATTCTGGCATCATTCTAGTATTATTGTGGTGTTATTTTAGTTATATTGTTGTTCATCTACCATTTCTAGCTATTTTTTTTTTTTTTGCATACGTTTATTATTTGGAATATTACACACACGATGATTTTGACTAAGGACTCCATCAAGCCCTTCATTGCATGCATCGATGCACACAACAAAATCTTCATCTATATCCCCAATATTCAATATTGGCACACTTGTCAATATTTTCTTTCAACTATTGAAAATTCTCTTCACACTTGGAAGTCCATTCAAATTTCACTCCCTTATTTTGAAAATAGATGATTGGACTTGCAATATTTTAGAATCATTAATGAATCTTTGGTAATAACTAGAAATACCCATGAATAATCTAACCTCTCTGACATTCTTTGGCATTGGCCATCCTCTAATGGTCTCTATCTTTTCAAGATCAACTTTTATCTCTCTGCGAAAATTATATGCCCTGAATAGTGAATCTTCTTTTCATAAAAGATGAACTTACTTAGCTTAACATACAAGGTATGCTCTCTTGTAATCATAGATTATTTTAGGGGCTAAATTTCACAAACGGACTAATTCTCCATGGTTTTTTCCAAAAACCATTTGCTAATTTCCATTTTTTCCAAGATCAATTCACCCAAATTCCATAGAATAAAATCATTTTACCTTATAAATCACCAAAATTTCATAGAAACTATATAAAATCCTTAGAAACTTGAATATTTGTTCCAAACTATCGACAAACATTTTTCATTTTGTATATTAAGGACTAGTAAGATTAGCCCAGGTTTCTACATTTTAACATAAATTTTCATCCTTAAAATTGTCCATGCTTGAAACTTGCATCACCATTCTTAAATGTTTCCCATGTTTCTTTTTCGACTTAGAGTATATGCGTATATCATCTAGGAACAAAATTACAAACTTGTTTAGGTACTCCCTGAACACTCCATTCATTAGACACATGAAAACCGTTGGGGCATTTGATAGTCCAAATAGAACTACCGTGAATTTATAATGCCCATATCTTGTCTTGAATTTTGTATTGTTGATGTCTTCTTCCTTTATCCTCACTTGATGATAGCATAATCTCAAGTCAATCTTGGAAAAGATCCTTGCACCTTTCAACTGATCAAACAAATCATCAATTATAGGAAAAGGATATTTGTTCTTTATGGTGACCTTACTCAACTATATGAAATCAATACACCGCCTTAAGCTTCCATATTTCTTCAAAAAAAAAGAATTGGGGCTCCCCAAGGTGACACACTTGGGTGTATATACCCCTTCGTTAAAATCTCTTCAATTTGCATCTTCAACTCTTTTAATTATGGTGTGCCCATTATGTATGACGTTTTAGACACTAGGGCAACTCTTGGCACCAAATCAATAGAGAAATAAATGTCTCTCTTTGGTGGCAATATAGGGATTTCCCTAAAAATATCTTCAAAATCCCTTACGGCCAAATGGTCTTCAATGATTTCCACTTTATCTTTGGCTCCCTCTTCCATATGGGCTACAAAAAGCTGACATCCCTTCCTGAAACTCTTTTTCAACTGTGTAGCTGAAATATCTCTAACAACTGCAACTCTTGGAATTCCTTGAACCTTGCCTTTCTTCCCTTATTCATGAAGACATGTAATTGTATTTTTGTAACAGTCTAAGACAACATGGTTTTTTTACAAACAATCCATGCCAATTATACTGTCATATGAACCCAATGGTATGATGTTTACATCTACCTTTGTGTTGAGTCCATTCATGTATGTAGGACAATATTTAATAATCTCATTGGTTTTCCTCTTATCCCCCGTGGCTAACTGAACTAACCAATATTTATTATGATTACTCCTTTGCAAGTGAAATGTTTCAATAATGTTAGAATTTATGTAACTATTTATAGCTCCATAATCAATTAAATTTTCTATGGGTTGGTTATCAATATTACCTTCCAATTCAGTCATGGGGATTGATATTATGCTTTCTTGTTGTCCAAGACTGCATAAATCCTTTGCATGCTTCCTCCCATGTCTTCCATTGTTTCATCCTCCTGGATTTTGCAGATAATTCTCATTCTTTCTCCTTTGTGAGGGAAGTCCCTATATAAATGATTTTCCTCACACCCCCAACATTGACTGGATTTTTCCTTGACATTTTACCAAATGAATCTACAGTCTTGTGTTCATTTAGGGTTGAATGTCCTTGTTGATTTTTTTGGGTGTTTTCCTTGAAAAATGGTGGCTTAAAACCTTTCTTCCTTTGATCCCTTTTACCCTTCATCTTGTCATTCCAATATTTTTGGAAAATTGGCCTTCCTCTTCTTTGCTCGGAAATATTTCTTGGTCTCCTTATGGCTTCCTCCAAATTCTTGGGGTTATCATACTAAATATTGTCACGATAGAAGGAGGGTAACCCACTTATAAGCCTTTGGATTTTGACATTTTCATCCTTTACGACGTCAACATACTTCAACAATTCAAATAATCTCTTCCCATATTCATCCATTGACATGGTTCCCAACTTGATTTCAAAGAAATCCTTCATATTTCTTTCATAATAATGCTAGGATACATATTTCTCTTGGAAATATCCTTTGAATTGCCTCGATAAGATCCTCTTCTCATCAAGGTTCTTGGCTTTCTTAAGTTGATCCCACCACATGGTTTCCTTTCCTTGCAAGTGGTAGGTGAAAATTCTAGCTTCTACCCTTGAGGGGTAATCATGCAGCTGGAAATATTTATTCATTTCCAACAGTGAGGCCTTGGCCTCTTCTCCTTTCCTATGCTCACCATTGAAATTCGATGGCTTGATTTTCTTGAGTTTTCCTTACAAGATATCTGCCTTAGGCCTTCTCCTTTATCTATGAACAAGAGAGACACTTGGGATTCTCCCTGGTCTTGAACTTCATGAGTTATTTTGGTGGACCTTTAGAGAATGATGGTTTATCCTCATGCTTCTTGATTGTCTATCATTTCCATGATCATCCCTTTTGCTATGGGATTTAGATGAAGACACTTTTCTAGCACTAACTCTTTGATTTTTTCAAAGTCTTTGTTGATTTTCTTATGAAACATATTCAAACTTTGAATTATCTCCTCTTGAGCCTTCATATTCGTTTCATTATTAGGTCTATATCTCTGCACGTCTCTATGCAAGATTCTCATAGTTGCAGGGTACTGCCTGCCTCTTCTACCATTTGACTCTGTCTCAACATTCCACATGTTGACATGCAGACCTATGATCTCTTCCTCATGAATTTAAGATCCCTGAGAATCATCCATAACTCCATTCCTCATATAAGAACCACAAATTTTTTCTTTTACCTCTAATTCAACAAGAAATGTGGATGTAATCATTACTATTCGAACATGCATAGAATACAACATTTCATCTATTAGAATATAGATTATTTATTCATTAATTTAAGAATAAAAAATTACATCAATTCAAATTTTGATTCCTTGGATGCATTCCTCTCTGAAACATCTTTCCAATGACTATACGCATACCTTATTCTAAGTTCTGAGCGAAAAGTTACAACATTTATAAGTTGCAATTTCCACTCTTTTATTGCTATAGAAATCTCTTTATTAATTTCTGGAATATTTGTTGCTCAAATAAAAATTATGGGTTTTCATATGTCTTTTACTTCTCAATACCTTTCTAATGACTATTCGTTTTCTCAAATCCGAGCTCCGAGTTGAAATTTATGGTCCAAAGAAGTTTTGATTGTTTTTCCCAATTTATCCATGTATGCTACATGTGTATTCTTTTTCTTTCTACACATTTTTACATACCCAAATCCAAATTCGACTCCATGGATGTCTTTTATGGTTCACAATATTTCCATAGAATGCTCCTGAGCCCCAAACAAACTTTTGAGCATGACGTTATGTCCTCTAGAAATAAAATCGTGGTAAAATTTTACCCTTAATATTTTGGTTGTAACTTTCTCATACAAGCTCTTTTGCGAACAATTTAGCTCATTGAATAACTATCTTTGATTTCTTTTATTTGAGTTGTAGAGACAAAGTGTACCTTGGTACACTTTGTTCTTGTGGGTTTTGATTGGATAAAAATATCATTTAGGCCCTCAAAAATTCCCTGTAAGTTAATGACCTTCAAAAACCCCAAAATTTCACATAAAATTGATTGTTTTACTGTGTTAACAACCCTTACATCTGAGTTGTTGATCTCAAATAAGGTGAAATATGAGCCTTTGATCTATGCTCCATCGGCTATCAGTGATTGATTTTCTCCTTTGTCACGCACAACACTTAGAAATTTTTGAAGAAATCCTTGATTAATCTAGGTCGTTAATATCCCAATCGAAATGATCTGAACCGTTGATTTCTCAAACTTCTCCCAACTCTACTAACGAACCTTGATTTTCGTTTTGATCTATTTCACAAATCCCTAAAACGACCACTGGTCGTTGATCGACCCCAACCTCCCAACTACCGTCAATGAATCTGGACTATTGATCTACTTCAATTTTCCAACCGCCAAAATTGAATCTGGGCCATTGATTTACTCAACCTTCAAAGCAGCTGAAACATTACGATTTTTTAAATTTATCAAAGTGAATTTCGTTCGTTGATCTCGCGATCAAACACGATCTTGGCTGTTGATTCATTAACTATGTCCAACTTCTACAGACGACCATTAAAACTCGAATTTTGACCTTCCAAGTCAAATTTCAATCTGCAACTCTGCAGATTGATGCAATTAAACCTATTAAATATATTTGATTCACTCAAACTCAAATTTACTCACGAATTTGGGAATTCCACTCTATTTTTTTTTCTCTTTTTTCCCTCAATTCACAAAGATTGAAATATATAACAATGAATTTCACCAATTTGTTCTGGTTCTTAGCCCATACAAACCTGATGTTTGAAATTGAGGGCTCTGATACCATAATGTAACATCTCCCAGCCCAACCGAGGGACATTACGATGTGAAAAACACACAAAAATGAAATTTTAATAGCTAAATAAATTCATGTACCTTTCAACTACGAATTGTAACCAAATTTAGCTATTGTCTATAACCATAATATAGATGCATCTACAACATGATAAAAATACATGTGAAGACAGTGAATAGTTCATTACGACAACATATAAATCAGTCTCATACACAAAGTTCATGCACAACAATTAAACTCATAAAATAACACAACAATATGATTAAACACTTATCTTTTATAAACATATGCGAAACCAACTGCTTGACATGGATGTTCCACCCAACCATAGCCTGATTGTTCCAAATATCAACAACCAGTCACTGCCGAGCTTAGGCTAGCAATCCACAAAAGAGGATGGTCTCTCACTATCCACTCACAACTCATAAACTCACAACCCACTGATATTCTCCTACAACTATCCCGATTTTCCACCATATCTCTTCCTCTTGACCGCCCAACCCAAAGAATGTACCCCTTCACTGATCTAAGTACCTCAGGCATCCCATTCATTTATCAAAGTCTCTCTGGAATAGGTAGCTATGAATCTCTCAGCTAGGAACTCCAGGGAACTCACTGCTAGAAAAAACTACCAACAAACACTTGTTTTTTTAGTGCAACACACTCAGGAGTCCACTCTTCAGGCCTGACAACCTAGATCCTCAATTTCCAGTTCGAAATACGCTCCAACTTTCTCTAGAATTCACCCTTCATGGCTGCACCAACTCGAAGATCTCTTTCTTTCTCCCTACTTGCTCCTCATGCATAAAAACTGACTGTGTAAAATTGTTGCCCCCACCCATACAAATTTCTTCTCCTTTGGCTTGTTTTCTTGACTCACACACTTTCCAAATATGATTGTACTAAGCCCCCATGTTCCCAATAACTATGGGATGTGACTACTCACACCCACCCTCTTACATGTGTTCAATGCTTGGTTTTGGGAACACTCAATTAGAAATTGGAAGGTTCATATACCAATATAAAATTTAGGAAAATGGATTGAAATAATATACATGGATAATTCCTCCTTGGACCTCTCTTGACCATTATCCTAGACTCTCCCCTTTCTTGTGGATTAATTCATCCCCCATCTCTGTCCATGTCCCCTTAGCAGTTGGCATCACATTTTATTATTAACATTCGGAAATACGATTTGCATATTACATATCTTGGTCATACCCACATATTATATCTACATTAAGCATTAATTAAATTGGGGATTATAGCAAGGATGTTACAACCCCCACGAGGGATTCACCTTGTTGACCAATATATTGTAGGTATTTGAGGGGGGGAGGAGGTTGTGGGATATGGGGAAATTTATAAGTATTTAGGGGTATAAAAAGTAGCATTTGGTAAAAATAGGGTTTTTTTAATTGGAAATATGCATTTTGGAGAGGGGTTCAAAAAAATTGATTTTAGAATATATTTTTCAATATCTAGTGAAATTAAGGGTATTATTTAATATCCCATAAATGTATGTTCACTAAGTGGAGACCCCGGGGTTTCAGCCAATCAATTTTCAAATTAATGATGAAGTGGAAAGGGAAAAACTGATAAACCATTTTCAAAATCAAACCTCAACAAAATGATTTTGGCAAGGATAATTATTTACAAGCTGAACCCCCAAACCCCCTCACCGTAATGAAATATTTATACATATATAAGACCATGCTAAACACGGTTAATTACAATTTAAGTAGGGATCAAAATGAGTATGTTACACACTTAAACCTGAGTAGTTATTATTAAGTCAAAGTCGTCGTTGGAAAAGAGTGGAAATCATCCTATTTTTGTTTTTTCTTAAAATATTCTCTCATTAGTATAACCAAACATCGTTCGAGCATTTAGATACAAGTAATGTTGGATGAATTTGAGTTCTTAAAATATTCTCTCATTAGTATAACCAAACATCGTTCGAGCATTTAGATACAAGTAATATTGGATAAATTTGAGTGAAAAGTTAATGACTATCTGATTTGATTTATGATTGGGCGCTTAACCAACTACCTTACATGTTTTCATTCATTTGGATGAAGAAATTCTATTCGACGGAAACAGCCATATTAATAATTTAATATAGATGTATTTTTTATTCTCTCTTAAATAAAATTTTAGGTTCTTGAGATTTTAGTTTTAATTTTCATTTGGTTCTCGGGTTTTGAAGTCTCTCGTATTAAGTTACCTAGTCATTGGAGCTTTTGCTTTTTTGAATACATAGAGTTCTTCATTCATTTTATGTTATGGAATTTTTTCTAATTAGATCACGTGTTTCCACTTATTCAAGAGAAGTGACATTTTAAACCATGTAATTTATTTTTCTCTAATATTATAATATGTGGAATCAATTAAGATATAGTATTATAATATGTGGAATCAATTAAGATATCATTGTGTCAAATATGTATATAATGACAAAGTAATAAATTTTGTATAGTTTAAAATTTGAAAATATATTATATATTTAAAATGTTGGAGGGTTATTGATATGTATTTGATGATAAATTAGTAGATTTGGTATTTTTTGAGATTTGAAAATATGAGATATATGTTAATTTAAATAATATTTATATTTATTGTTATATATTTTAATAATTTTAAAATATAATATAATTATATATAATTAAATATATGATAAATATATTATTAATTATATTGTATTTTAAAATTATATTTGTATTAAAATATAATTATTTATCTTTTTAAAAGTTGATAAATTAATTTGGTTTTAATGGATGTTAATCATCATCCTTATCAATAATATTATCTAATAAAAGTTAGTGAATTATATCAATAATATTTATATTATTATAATATAGCATAATTATATGTTGATAATTATTCATAATTAATTATCTATTCAAACATTATTAAATATTTTTAATAATATATGATAAGATCTTATGAATTGGGTTATTAGCAAAATTTTTATTATTAATATTAATTTATTAGATATATAATCATAAACATAAATGTTATTATTGTTATATTTTAAGATTTAAAAATATAACATATATTTTATATATACAATATTTATTATTAGTTCTAAAGTGATATAGTTGATCTATATTTGACTTTATGATTTTATATTAGTAGTTTTTTTAATAATGTTTTGTGTTGTTTGTGTATTAAATTTAATATTTTGAAAATAAAAATTATTTTTTGAATATTTAAATTTATTTTGTAATTGATTAAAAACAATAAAATAATAATATATTCTATTTAAATAGAAAATAAATAAAAAATTAATTTAATTTTTAATCATAGATCACCACTTCATAGCATAACTATTTTACTAATAATATTAAATACATAATCAACATAATGGACACATTCTTTACATTATGTTACATTTATACACATGACTATAGGATTTATAATAATAAATACATATGACATGAAAAGACTTAGTAGTACTCATGCATTTGTTTTATACATTAAGATTTAGTATATGATATGAGCCAAAGGATAGTGACAGATTCATAATCTAATTATGGGAAGAATAAATGGCATGATAGCATTTTGTTAATTAATTCTATTTTATAACTGTAAAATGTGTATGCAAACACAAATGATTAATTGATTTTGTATTTGTTTGTTTAATGATCTTGTTTTCTTTTATATGCTTATTAGTTAGTGTGTGGAGATTTTGGCTCAATTAATTGAAAGGTAATTAGTGTGGTTGCAAAGTGTGTTTAATTGAAATAAGAATTATTCATTTATTATTAATATATAATTCTACTAAATTATATATATTTTAAATAAAAAATTAAATCATAATTAAAAATTATATATATATATATATATATATATATATATATAATTGAAATTAAATATTATTAAAAAGTATATAACTTCGTTAAAAAAAATTTCATAAATAAAGAACTTCATTAAAAGTCATCTATTAACTTTCTTAGATATTATCTAAACTAAATATATACCAAAAATACCTTTTTATCCATTTCAATACCTTTTTGCAAGTAACTAAAGGGTATTTGTACATAGAATGAAGAAAACACATTGTTTATTATTACGCCATACACCTAGTGACAATGGGCACATTTAATAGGTTTTTAGTGCTTAATCAGTTTTGTATGGACAAGATTAAATATTGATGAAATATTCTTAGTCGTCTCAATAAATCAATGGTTGTGATTTCAACCACTAACTTCCTCACTATTATAAATACATCCGTTTACATGTTTAATTTTTTACTTTTACTTGATCGTATTTAAAATTTACTATAGTGGCTACCTGATTACCACGTCTGAGTGATTAACGTTTCATTTTCTAGACCAACCTAAACGACCTGAACGAGATTGTCCATTACAGAAATAGTAGCTGAAACACACAAAAAATAAGAGTTTGCAACAAATAAATGACTGAAACGCGCATCTATGCAGCAGTGCTTTGCGACTGTGTAAATTAGGATTCATCAGTGAAAACAATGAAAACCTTTCGGCGTTCATCAGCTACAAACGCCGAGTTTGAGGCTGTGCTAGTATAATCATAGTGAGAAAAACCCGTAACTCAGTTTTCAATATCAAATAAAAAAAATTACATCATTAGGATAACTCAATTGTCAATATCAGAGAAAAACGAAAGTATTTTGCAATGAATATTTTGATATTGCTAAATAGCGAGTTATTTACTTTACGAGGATCACATTCGAGGAACCACTGTTCCTTCTTTAGGATTTCAAATGTAATCCTAAATTATCTAGGACAAGCATTCCCAATTGCAACTGCACGGTATGTATTATAAGAGAGTGCAGACTCTGTAAGAAATACAAATAAATTGAAATATTATTTTGGTTTACATTTTAAAAAGACCGTGCCATAAACCCTAGTCTTCAATAGGATTAATATTTGATACTTTGTTCTCTCCGTTAACAGTGTATCGATGCCAGTATCAGAAATTTGAAGGCGATTCTGTTTACAAGAATCAGTTCCATTATTCTTCACACAGGAATGATAATAAGTGTCGAGTGAATTGAATTTAAGAAACAATTTTCAAGGGCCTCATCATCTCGTTGTCTTCGTGGTCCAAGATCTGCAATTTTCACATATAAGCAGTTCAGTTCAGTTCTCCATCGATAACATACGTATTCAGAATTATAACACAGCAACAATCAGAATCAGAGTTTCAATGAAATGGGAGACTTACATGGCAGTGATAGACATATCCCGGTTCAGCACTGGCATTGAAGGGATAAGGTTCATGAGAATCCAACAGAGAGAAGCGAAGAAGAATGGTAGTCATAAATCCTGTTTGCATCTTGAACACGTTCTTCCAAGTCCTCTCATTAGCAGGGGCTGCAATCACTCTACCCTTTGCATGCTTCTCTATATTGCATCCCACCGCGTCGTTCTTCTTCAACATGCAGTTGTTAAATTCGTCAAGCTTTAGCAGCTTTGTTTGCTTGAGAACGAGAAACAAGCCGAGATGAATATGGATAGGATGGGTATCCGGAGTGAGATTGATGATATTCCATAATTCGCTCGTCCCCTGCCTCGGCGTCTCAGTCGCCGGTGCCAGAAACGGTAACCCGTTGAGGAACGAATGGGTTGGGTTTCCCGTCGCGCTGTCGTATTCAAACAATGTAATATAACGCGTCTGTGCGATATCGTTATTGTTGGGACGAGGATATCGAACCAATGTCTCTGGGATGCGGCTGTCGCGTTCATCATTATCGGCAGGTTTCTCGATCACGAATTTCATAACTTTACTGTTAAGATTATCGACGGGATTTCCGGAGGGGAATGGATATGCAGCGCTGTTAGTAAGAATGACCTCATCTGTCGATGAGTCGGCGAAGTCGATGATCACGTCTGCAATCTCTGACGGGGCCACCAGCAATTTCTTAACGCTCACGGGCCTGGCTAAGTAGGCAGAGTCAGAACCAATCTGAGTCATAGAAAGCCCGTTACTCAACGCGAAGCGATAAAACCTGGCGTTGCTGGTATTCACAATTCTGAAGCGATATTTCCTTCTCTTCACCTTCAAGAAAGGCCACGCCTTCCCGTTTACTATTATCGCGTCCCCGAAATACTCTGGCTGCAAGCACCATATTTACGTAATGAAACTCTGGAAAATAAAAACTTAACTAAGGCATGCAGTGAGTAATGGATATAGTGTTCTACCTGCCACTGGGGATGAATAGAGGGGTTGTCGCCCGTGGAATTCATGTAAATGGATCCGTCCTTAGCAAAACTCTTGTCGAACACGACAAGAATATGTTCGTATTCCCTACCTGACGGAAGTTTGAGAGGTTCCTCCACGGCCGGGTTCCGAATGATGTATGCGCCGACGAGGCCGGCCAAGAGATTGACTCTGGTGAGGCCCAAGGCGTGGTCATGGTACCACAAACTGCCTGGATGCTGGACATTGACGTAGTGATATTTAGTTTTCGTCCAGGCGGGTCCGGTCTCTTTGAATCCCGCCGTAAACCACGCCAGTGAGCTCCCATCGCTCTGGGGTTCAGTGATTCCGCCGTGCAGATGAACAACAGTAGGGACTCCGCCGTGTTCAGGCATGGCAGTCACAATGGTCGGATCCCACGGAAGAAAATGTCGAGAAGGCAGATGGTTTTCCCATGCGACGAAAGTTTCCACGCCTTGGATGGCTTCGATCGTCGGACCTGGCACAGTCGCACTCTCCTTCGACGTTCCATACGCAAAGACTGTACTCGCGGGGAAATCTCTGTGAAATTTCTGGTAACCCAACACATATAATGGACGAGTCATCACCATGAACAGAAAAATATACACGTTAGCTTCCTTATAATAGAATACAAGGCAGCATGGATAGGATTTGTACCCATTTTTTCTCAAACATTCCGATCCGAAGCTCGCCCGCCTTTAATTGCCCATCTTCATAGAAGGTATACCCTTGAAGTGTGGGCATCTCCGGAAGCTCGTCCACGAACATCTCAATAGACGAAGCTATCTCCTGCAATTTCTGCTCAGTGATA
>JASDQU010014038.1:170141-228696 GCA_032191745.1 Picea mariana | reverse complement strand
CCTTAGAAGCTAGCACAGTAGGCTTTATGTATCCAGTCTCTAGTACATCCCAAACATCAACTCCTAAGGCCATTAGGTATGTTCTCATTCTAACCTTCTAGAAGGAAAAATTTGTTCCATCAAATAAAGGAGGCCTAGTGACTGAAGTCCCTTCATGTCTTGTCATGTTTAAGATTACATATCTACCTTTAAATAAGAGGCACAAGCTCTAATACCAATTGTTGGACAACTGAGAGGGGGGGGTGAATCAGTTGTTACCGTGCTTAAACAATTATGCCTATTTAAAACTCATTAAATACCTCTCAATGATAATCACAATAATGCATGGAAGTAAGCATTGTAACATTCAACATCATTCATACATATGAGACATACAGGGACAGATATTTCCTGAGGAAACCCATAAAGGGTAAAAACCTATTTTTCTTTATATGATAAGTAATCTTTACATTCTTTACATTATCATACATATGAGCTCCAACTCATTGTGAGGCTACAACCTCTATTTTGCAAGATGAAACTTGCTGAGAGAACCAACTCTCTATTTTCTCTAGCACCCATTAGAAGGAAGGACCAACTCCCTGGTTTTTCTAGCACCAACTAGAAGGAAGCACCAACTCCCTGGTTTCTCTAGCACCAACTAGAAGGAAGCTACAACTCCCTATCTTCAAGCACCCACTTGAACCTCTAAGGACACCAGTCCTCCCTAGCACCTCCCTTCCACCCTAAAATATAAATTCCTTGTTACTAAAAATTATTACAGTGATATAAAGTTATTCAATGGCTTACCAGCCTTGTCGTTGTTCTATTACACTACTTTGACCTGTCTACATCAGTGTCTTCTACACACCCCTTGCACTTTCTGTTCTTCTGCCTTTTATGCTCTCTACACCATATCGCTTCAATGCACCATTCCTCTACTGTGAATTTCTTCTCTTGTGCTCTGCCTCCTTGCACATACCTTAATTCTCCTGCACAGTGACAACACTTATCTCTTCTTTGTTCCACATTCTTATAGTCTTTATTCTCTTGGTGCATGCAATATTTGCCATGCCTCTGCATGCTCACACACCTCCAATCTCCTCCACATCAGAGATTTTTCTCCACTTCACTCTTCCACAGCTATCCAATCCCTTGTGCACCACGTTCTCTCTCTGTTCTGCATATTCTGCTCATTGTGAGTCCTCTGCCTGATCATCATCGTAACTCTTCAGCTTCTCTAGTGGTTTCACCTACGCATCCATCATCACTAGGTGTTATTATGAGATTCCTTAGTTTCTCTGGTAGTTGAGACTCTTCATCTTCTCTAGCATAGTCAAGCTTATACTTTCTACTTCAAACTTCAATGCTCATCCACTTGTCAGTCCCTCTAAGAATCGTCTTCATTCATTGGAAGAAGCTTGGAGACCCTTCATCTCTTCTGGCGATCACACAGAGGTCTCTTCGAATTCTTTGGCAGAGACCATCAATGGTTTCCAACAGTTAGACTGGGAGGAGAAACATTAGCCCTCCGATCATGCCCAAAATCCCTTGCACCGTTGGATTGACTTCATGTGATCTTGCGTTTATTTCGCCAATTCACATTTTGGTATTTCAGGATCCCTGTGGTAAATATTTTGTTACTCTCCATGTCCCGATCCCTAAAACTCTAAAATGGAGCTTGTATGAACTAACTCCTTCCTTTCCCGTGACCACCAGTGGTGACCACAGGCTATGTCAAAAGGTGCTTCATATTTCACAAGTTTATAAACTTCATCGACTCTGATCGAAGGTTGAAATCTCCATAGATCCGACGGTCAAGGTCTTATCGCAATATTGCATCTAGTGAGTTTCCACTCCATGCTTTGTTGACTCCAAGTCAGCGAAATTCCAATCGCTTGCCACTTGTCCTATGATTCGACGGTCCATATCAGATCTTGAATCAACAACTTCGATCATATCATTATTTCGCATTTCGCGATTTCGGCATTCTTATTGCAAAGTGTTTCGACACTCCAACTTCCAATATCTGAAACCCCAAAATGGGGTTGGATCAACAGTCCACATCAAACCTTGATCTCACGGCTTAGATCATTTCATGATTTTGGCATTCATGTGATATTGTTTCTTGACTCTCCAAGTCGCGATTCGCGAAACCCCAAAATGGAGTCTTTGACATGCTTTGATCTTCTGCCACGCATCCCTCTTGGATCAACGGTCAAGATTTTACCAAGGCTTCACAACTCCACAAGCCTTCATTGTTCCTAATCAATGGTTCAGATCAGTCCTCGATCCGATGGTTAGGATTAATTTGTGATTTCACATATCGCAATTTCGAGATGTTAGGGAACCCCGTTCCTTTGACTCTCGAGTCAACGAAATGACGATATTCCGTCACGTGTCCTATGGACCCAACGGTCCTGATCTTGTCGTGATTTTGGGACTCCTGTGGTAGGAGTTCTTGACATCTCCATCTCCAGATTTCTGAAATCTGATAGCCAAAACTCTTAAATGGAGTTGGACCACCGCTTCGATCTTGCACTTTAAAGAACGTGCAAGTTCTTCTTGATCCAACGATGGTTGATACTTATGCTCAGATATGATACTTGAGATCTATCCTCCTCTTCTATGCATTCTTCTTGTCTACAATCTGATCTAACAGTCCTCCTTCTTTAGGGAATTTAAATGGGATCCAATGATCACTGACGCTTCTCCTCCCGAGCTTAGGCACTGCTTTCAAATCTGCGCTAATTCCTCTTGAGATTACTTTGTCCTTGTTTTTCCTTCACTGCATACTCTGATCTTTCCATCAGTGACAAGCACATACTACCTATAAAGCATTCCAACCATCCTCTGCACTATTTCTTCTGATCTTATCGAGCTTGCTCTGCAGCGTCTTCCCAAAATACTTTTGGTGCCCATCTATTACATTCTTCCTGTACTCAAGCCATCATCGTTATTGTACTTTCCATCAATGACAAGCATACGCTACCTGTAAAACATGCCAACAATCTCCCCCTTTGGCATTGATGGCAACAAAGGCACCTAGATTATTTTCTCCCCCTTTGACATCAATGTCAAAGAGAACATGCTCCCCCTGAGCTGTTGCAGTATTTTTAGGAGGTATCAGATATTAAACCAACACAAAATCCCCCTAACTGGATGGACTCTCTCATTTGAGGCTTGCAAAATATTTGCATCTAAACCAAAGTCTTCTCTTTCTGATTCTTGGACCTGTTCATCTTCAGCTTCCACTGTATCCTTTATGGAAAACTCAAAATTGCTCACCTCTCTTACTAGGACTACTTCATCAACCTGTTCTTTTCATGAGTGGATGACTCCCCTTGTGACTGTTATCTCTCTGCTTCTGACTATTTTCCTCCTTTGTTTCTAAAAGGTTAGCTTTCCCTGACAAGGTATTTCCTCTTGTTATCTCTACAGGATGTCATGTAAATCATTTAGTAAAACAAAATGTTGTTGTTGAAGAGTTGTTTTCCTACTAACATACTGCGTAATTGTAGCTCGTACTTTTCAAACAACCCTTGGATCTCCCCATTGATTCTCATCGATCTCTATCACTGCAATTTTCATTTTTCTTTCATGATACATACCATCCAAGGCTTTTATGACCATATTCAATCACAAGAAAAAAATGCTACAACCACTCTCATACCTTCTTTTCTTTTTCACAGACAAAGGACCTGTATCAGGTTTCTTAGGAGTACTGATTTCTTCCTTGTTGTATCCAATACCAGATTTGTCATTTGGTGATATCTAACTATCCAAGATCTTATCCAGGGTCATGGAGTTGTTTAAGAACTTGCTTTGGGTATTTTCCTTCTCAACCTTCAAGACTTCTGCTTCCAACTTATGACATGGTTCTTCTCCTACTTCATCCATGGGGAAAATGCTGACTGAGCATGCTTTTATTGTATCTGAATCTTCTTCTTTACTTGCAGGGGAGGATTCAATTTCAACATCATTAATTGTCTTTATGCCTTTATTCACCACTTGTCCCCAGTTTACATTTACCTTACATTCTTTGGACGTGAACACCTCTTCACTGCCTCTATCACATTTTTGACTTGTACTGAGCAAATTATGTTTCAGATCATTCACATGCAGAACGTACTGGGCATCTCCTTTGTCATTACTCAAACTCATCATCCCTCTATCCTTGATTTTTCCTGGTTCATCATTTTCAAGGATCACATTTCTTGTTTTTCTTTTACTTATGGGCAGTAGCTTATCCTTGTCTCCAGTCACGTGCTTGGAACATCTAATATCTATATTCTCAGAGGCCTTTTGTTTTTAAGTTGAAAGTTCTTGACCACATTTTTCACTATCTTTCCTTTTCCATGTGCTGGCCTTTCTATCTAAAAACTTTATCCTTGGATCTCCTTTGTAATTCTTCAGATGGAAACTTGCAGCTTTGTGGCCAAAGTTCTGATAGTTATAGCATTCAATCTCATTGTTCAATAGGTCAAAGTTATTGTTGCAGCATTGTCTACTCATTGATTGTTTATTATTTCTTGACCTCCTTAGTTGCATGTCTCTCGAATTAATTTGACAATTTGCAATGATGGTTTGTTACTTGGCTGTATCATTCTTTGTTGTGGAAGATATTTATTCCTTTGAAATCTTAATTTCTCATGTCTAAGTCTTAAGGAACAATTTACAGCTTTGTGACCAAAGTTAGAACAGTAGAAACAATATCCATAGAAAAATTCTTTGTACCTGGAAAATGGTTGTCTTCTTTGAGTAAATCGATTTCTTCCATGCTGATGATGACTTTGAGTAGGGAGTGCATTATTTCCTTGTTCTACAGATTCAGTTCTGGCACCTTTCTCCTTACTCATCCTAGGCGATTGATTATCTTCCTTTGTTTCTGCAGATTTGTTGTCGTCATTGGTTGTAGATTTGACAAACTTTATGAAGTCTTTGTTGCTTGGATGACAAATAATTGATCCCTCTTGATAACCCAAACCTGTTTTCAACTTTGGATTGCTTTGCTAATTTAGAATGGTGGCTAATCCTTTTGAGGCTTTGATACTTGGCAGATTTTGATTATACAAGGCTTGAAACTTCTCCATCTCTTTCCTAGTTTTCACTACTTCTTGTTCTAATGCTTCACATCTTGCCTTCTTTTCTGATAGTTGTTGCTTCAGAATATCTTTGATTTTATTTGCCTCCTCTAATTATACTTTTAATAGGACAAGGTATTCATCAGGTCCTTTACTGTCTTTCTCGAACTGTATCAGCAATTGTCTTTCCTTTCTGTTCTTCATTCTTAGTATGTCAATCTCTTCCAGTTCACTGATCAATTCTCCTTCCATGTCAACCACGACTTCTTCTTCATTTTCATCACTGCCTATGCTTTCAATATCATAATCCTCTTTGGCCATAAGCATGAAGTCATTTACTTTATCTTCACAGGAAGAATCACTATCGGTGTCTTCTGAGGAGTCATCATTGTTTACACATAAACTTTTCTTCTTATAAAATCTTCTTGATTTGTGCTTCTCTTCATCTTCAGAGTTTTGATCATGTTTCTTGTGTGGACATTTATTTTCAAAATGACCTATCTTACCACAGTTGAAACATTTGAAGGGCAACTTACCTTGGTACTTTCCTAATCCTTTCTTTAGTCTTCTCATGAATTTTGCTTCAATTTCATCAGGCTCACAATCTTCATTCTTATCTTCTTTAAATGATTCTTCTCTAGAGGTGGTTTTATCTGTGAATATCCTCATTTCATATGCATTCAACATTCCTAGAAGTTGATCAAAAGCCAAAGTATTTATATCATTAAGTTCTTCTATAGCTGAGACCTTTGGGTTAAACCTATCTAGCAGAGATCTAAAATTTTTCTGAACTAAAGAGGATTCCTCAATTTTTTCACCAAGTGCTTTCATTGCATTTACTAGGTCTTCAACTCTCAGAAAATACTTCCCAATGGTTTCATCTTCTTTCATCTGTAGTTTTTCAAACTGTACTCTGTAGGTTTGAAGCTTGGCATCTTTTACCTTCTCATTACCTTCATAATTGTTAATGAGTTTGTCCCACATTTCTTTAGCAGTTTGAAGATGCATCACCTTCACAAACTTGGCTTCTGCAAGTCCATTCAAGATAGCATTCATTCCATTAGAATTAAAGCTAAATTCTAACTTATCATCCTTGGAAGCTATCACAACAGGATTTATGTATCCAGTCTCTACTACATCCCAGACATTAGCTCCTAAGGCCATTAGGTATGTTCTCATTCTAACTTTTCAGAAGGAAAAATTCATTCCATCAAATAGAGGAGGCCTAGTGAATGAAGTCCCTTCATGGCTTGTCATGTTTAAGCTTACATATCTACCTTCAAATAAAAGGCACCGGCTCTAATACCAATTGTTGGACAACTGAGAGGGGGGGGGGTGAATCATTTGTTACCGTGCTTAAACAATTATGCCGATTTAAAACTCATTACAGACCTCTCAATGATAATCACAGTAATGTAGGGAAGTAAGCATTGTAACATTCAACATCATTCATACATATGAGACATACAGGGACAAATATTTCCTAAGGAAACTCATAAAGGGTAAAAACCTCTTTTTCTTTATATGATAAGTAATATTTACATTCTTTACATTATCATACATATGAGCTCCAACTCATTGTGAGGCTACAACCTCTGTTTTGCAAGCTGCAACCTGTTGAGAGCACCAACTCTCTGTTTTCTCTAGCACCCACTAGAAGGAAGCACCAACTCCCTGGTTTCTCTAGCACCAACTAGAAGGAAGCACGAACTCCCTAGTTTCTCTAGCACCAACTAGAAGGAAGCTACAACTCCCTGTGTTCAAGCACCCACTTGAACCTCTGAGGACACCAGTCCTCCCTAGCACCTCCCTTCCACCCTAAAATATAAATTCCTTGTTACTAAAACTTATTACAGCAATATAAAGTTATTCAATGGCTTACTAGCCTTGTCGTTGTTCTGTTACATTGCTTTGCCCTGTTTGCATCAGTGTCTTCTGCACACCCCTTTCACTTTCTATTCTTCTACCTTTTATGCTCTCTGTTATTGGATATATCCGTAAGTGCGGACAAAAACCGATCTCCCTAGATCCACCTGGATCTAGAACAAAATAGGACAGAATGATACTCTTTCCCTAGATTTTAATTATTGAATATGCTAAGAGGCACGATTAAAGAACTTACCTTAAAAGCGCTTCCTTTGATCTTTGTTTCTCCTGCTTCGCTCCAATGCTCTCGTACAGTCACGATCAAGACAATACAAACCAATCGAAGTGAATTAAACACATTCTATTCAACAATTAATCTATGCATATGATCAAGGAGTTATGCAATAAAGTACAATTCACTTTATGGGAAAGGGACACATTGTTGTATTATATTGATAGAAAGTAAAACTTACAACCATTGCCTTGATGTTGTAAGGTCCCTTCCAACTATCCTTCATTCCCCACACACTTCTTTCTCCAAGGATTCTGAGACCATAGATCTGATAGCTACTCACAGTCTATCTTGACAAAGCAAATCTCAAAGCCACTCTAACCAAGCCAAAGCTAACAAGCTCAAGAACCAACAAAGCTAACCCAAGCTAACAAAAGCTAACTTTCTCCATGAGAACTCCTCTCCTTTTATAAGTTGAAGAGGATAAGGTGAGGAGGTTAGGATGATCCCACTAAATCATGAAAGCAAGTAAGATCCAAACCATTCGGATGCCACCTCACCATAGAAGCTTCTCCTTCTAGAAGATTCGAGAAAACGCTCATTTTTCCCACATGCTGGAATTCTTGCACCCTAGATATAGAGCAACCTGTGAACACCTCGCACCCTGGCTATAGTGAAACCTATGAGAATGGGTCATTCTCTCATTCTACCTATATAGAAACCTGCGAACATCCTTTTTTATAAGGTTTTTACATAGGAAAATGCAACTTCTTTTCTCAGGAAAAGTTCTTCTCCCTTCTCTCTTTAGGAACTCAGGCCACTGACCCTTATGAAGGCAACAGATAGGTTTACATCATTAAAAATCATAGGGATGATGAAAATAATGTGTAACACTCTCTGCACCATATCCCTTCAATGCACCATTCCTCTACTGTGCATTTTTGCTCCTATGCTCTGCCTTCTTGCACACACATGAATTCTCCTGCACAGCGACAACACTTATCTCTTCTTTGTTCCACATTCTTATAGTCTCTGTGCTCTTGGTGCATGCAATATTTTCCATGCCTCTCCATGATCACACACCTCCAATATCCTCCACATCGGAGAGTTTTCTCCACTTCACTCTTCCACAGCTATCCAATCCCTTGTGCGCCACGTTCTCTCTCTATTCTGCATATTCTGCTCATTGTGAGTCCTCTGCCTGATCATCATCATAACTCTTTAGATTCTCTGGTGGTTTCACCTATGCATCCATCATCACTGGGTGTTATTATGATATTCCTTAGTTTCTCTTGTAGTTGAGACTCTTTGTCTTCTCTGACATAGTCGAGTTTATACTTTCTACTTCAGTTACAAAATTCAATGCTCATCCACTTGTTAGTCCCTCTAAGAGTCATCTTCATTCACTGGAAGAAGCTTGGAGACCCTTCAGCTCCTATGAGATCACACAGAGGTCTCTTTGAATCCTTTGGCAGAGACCATCAATGGTTTCCAACAGTTAGACTGCGAGGATCAACATTAGCCCTCCGATCGTGCCCAAAATCCCTTGCACTGTTGGATTGACTTCATGTGATCTTGCATTTATTTCACCAATACACATTTTAGTATTTCGGGATCCCCATGGTAAAGATTTCATTACTTTCCATGTCCCAATCCTTGAAACTATGAAATGGAGCTTGTCTGAACTAGCTCCTTCCTTTTTCATGACCACCAGCAGTGATCACAGGTTGTGCCAAAAGGCACTTCATATTTCACGAGTTTATAAACTTCATCGAATCTGATCAATGGTTGAAATCTCCATAGATCTGATGGTCTAGGTCTTATTGCGATTTCTCATCTAGAGAGTTTCCACTCCATGCTCTTTTGACTCCAAGTCAGCAAAACTCCAATCGCTTGCCACTTGTCCTATGATTTGATGGTCCAGATCAGATCTTGAATCAACGACTCCGATCATATCGCGATTTTGCATTTCGTGATTTTAACATTCTTATTGCAAAGTGTTTCAACACTCCAAATTCCTGTATCCGAAACCCCAAAATGGGGTTGGATCAACAATCCACATCAAACCTTGATCTGACAGCTCAGATCATTTTGCGATTTTGGCATTCTTGTGGTATTGTTTCTTGACTCTCCAAGTCGCAATTCGAGAAACCTCGAAATGGAGTCTTTGACATGCTCTGATCTTCTACCACGCATCCCTCTTGGATCAATGTTCAAGATTTTACCAAGGCTTCGCAACTCCATGAGCCTTCATTGTGCCTGATCAACAGTTTAGATCAGTCCTTGATCCGATGGTTAGGATTAATTCATGATTTCTCATATCACAATTTCGATATGTTAGGGAACCCTGTTCCTTTGACTCTCTAGTCAACAAAATGACGATCTTTCGTCACGTGTCCTATGGACCCAACGGTCCCGATCTTGTCATGATTTCAGGACTCCTGTGGTAGGAGTTCTTGACATCTCCATCTCCCAATTTCTGAAATCCTGATAGCCAAAACTCTGAAATGGAGTTGGACCACCGCTTCTATCTTGCACTTTAAAGAATGTGCAGGTTCTTCCTAATCCAATGATGGTTGGGACTTATGCTCAGATCTGATGCCTGAGATCTGTCCTCCTCTTCTGTGCATTCTTCTTGTCTACAATCTGATCTGACATTCCTCCTTCTTCCAGGAATTTAAATGGGATCTAACGATCACTGACACTTCTCCTCTCGAGCTTAGGCACTGTGTTCGACTCTATGCTAATTCCTCCTGAGATTACTTTGTCCTTGTTTTGCCTTCATTGCATACTCTGATCTTTCCATCAGTGACAAGCACATACTGCCTATAAAGCCTGCCAACCATCCTTTGCACTATCGCTTCTAATCTTATCGAGCTTGCTCTGTAGTGTCTTCCCAAAATACTTCTGGTGCCCATCTGTTACATTCTTCCTGTTCTCAATCCATCATCGTTGTTGTACTTTCCATCAATGACAAGCATACGCTGCCTGTAAAACATGCCAACACTATCAACCTTGATGAAGAAGAAAAAAAAGAGGAAATGACCCAGTAGAACATCCTGCTTCGTTAAAGTCATTCTTCAGTACAACATCAAAGCATTCCATCCACACGACAAAAAATATCATCCTAAGACAAGAATGGATAGTCAACAAAGTCCTCACACAAAAGAAACAAAAACAAGTCATCAAAGATCAAGTTTAGAATGACATGACCATCCATCCCATCAGGTTCCACTATTGAGGCCACAATTAACCCGACCGATATCTCTTTGAATTACATGAAATCATTTCAAGAGAATCAATGAGGAGGTGGGAAAAAGTGACTAAAGAAGGAAGTCATGTATAAAAATTAAAATAAGATCAAAGGAACATGTTACATGAATTTAGAGAATAATTTAGGCAACATGAGGGGACAAATTAGATTCCAAAGGTACAAAAATCCTTAGAAGGGTTTAAAGAATTGATTGGAAGGCTGATCAAAACCAGTACAAAACACTAGCAGTAGGAAACAAGACTTCAAAAAGAAAAAAAAAAGGGAGGCAGAAGAACAACACATCCTAGCATCCAAGGAGATTCAAAATAATCAAGAGGAGATAGCCACAACCTTAGTGAAAAAAAATAATAATCTTAAAGGATTCAGATAAAACATGGATAAAATTGCTAAACATTTTGTACTGCTACACTCTGTGGTAAGCGACTAGACAAATAACTTTGTATATGCCTTAATAAAATACATGATAAAAAAATATGCAATTGAAAGTATCGAGAGAATTTTTTTTTTTACCATTGGCAACAAAATAAAAGAAACCCTCATTGTGCAACTAACAAAGGAAAAGGAAATAGAGCTACAACTTTCACAACAAGAGTAGGAATGGAAAACGAAGGGGAACAAAGAAAAATTATAAACCAACTGAGTAGTCAGTCGTCTCACTTAGCTAAAATATAATATGCAAGATACAAAGAAGTAGCTTGACACAGAGTCAACCTTAGTTTAGGCAACATAGATAACAGAAAAAGAAGACATGCTCACCCAAATGAAACTAATAATCTTCTAAGCATAAAATGAAATTAATGCATGGTGTGGCTTTTCATGTCAAATGAAGAATTCAACCCCTAGTATCATTCAGACCACCTTCAGATTCAACACAAAATATGAAAAGTACAACCCAGTCGACTCAATAAGTTGTGGAATTCCAAGCAAAATAGACCGGTTGGATGAAACACCTTAAGTTGGTCAAGCACATGGAAATTTTGACTCCTTCTACTTCAAATTTTCTTCCTCTTTCCGTCTTCTACTTCTCAATATTGTAATCAAGTTTTGTAAATTTGAATTTTGATACTCCCCTCTTGTTCATGGCAAGCAATGAGTTGAAGTGGGGGGGAGATGTTGTAGGGGCTAGTCAAATTTGTTGACTAGACTTTCCATTCGACTAGAAAATAGTTGGTTGATTGTGGTAGTCGAAAATGTAAGTCGGTCGAATTATCTGCTAAGTGAAAATCCCAGGAAGTTAAGTAGCTACAATTTCCTGGTAACTAGACATATATGAATATAAATAGACAAGACATAGAGACTTTTATAGCTCTGTGTGAGAGATTGTATACATTATATTGCATTGCTATATCATTTAATAAATACAGATCTTTGGTCTCTCACTAGTTTTGTATGTCATTGTCTATATATATGTGTGTGTGTGTATTATATTCTTCTTATGTAAGGACTACCAGTAACTCACCCTACTTTCCCCTAGATTACAACCATCTCCAATAATATCTTGTTGAAGAGTGGTTTTGTGATGCCTTGTTCCATGAATATTGACAAGTATTCCATATTCTTCCTTGATAATGATGATATAGACCTTTTTGTCTTCCTTGAAAGTTTTCTCAGTAATGAGGGTGTTGATATGGTTCCACTTTTGACAATTTTTCTTCATTCTACATGTGCATTTTATCTATATTATTTTCAAAGACAATGAGCTCCTCTATCTTCCTTGCTTGTTATTTGACTATTCTAGCCTTGGAGATAATACCATCATATTTAGAATGTACATTCTCTATATGGAGTTCAAATTCTTCAAGGATCTTCTAGTGAACTTCTTGAATCTTGTCTTCTTTCTCCCTTTGAAGCTGCAATGTTACCCCTTTTATCAAATTATGACATCCTTATTGAATTTTAGATTGCATTTCTGATTTTACCTCATCAGTATTTAGAGATTCCTCAACCTTCTTGCAAATTTTCTCTTGAAGTATTTTGGTATATTCTTCATCCAATATGCTTCTTTCTTCTTGATTTTGACAATTCATCTTTTCTTCTTTCAATCTCTTAACCTCATCCAATATTTTTTTTATTATGGTTTCGTAATCTAGATATCTCTTCTTCTTTGGTTTTCAATTATTCCCTTGAATCTTCCTTTTCCCATTTTCCCTGGATACTCTTTTCTTTATTTAAGTTATTAACATCCTTAATGAGTGATTCATTAAGGGATTGCATCTTGGAGAACTAATCATTTTTCTCCTTGATCTCTTCCTTTTCTTCTTTTAAATCATTTTTAATTCTATACATTTCCTCCATTTTTGAGTCCTTGATCTATTTGTTTGAGAATAATTCTTCAAATACTTCTCATGTGGTGCTTCTTCTAGTATCTTTATCAAATATATGTTATACCACCACTTATCAGCTTCACCATTCCAATAAAGACATACCCCAGAAGGAATCTTGTAATTTTTCCTTATCATTTTGAGCCATTCCCCAAGACTGATTTTAACTTTATATTCATCTCCACTAAAGTTAGGTATCATTATTTATTCATAATTGAGGTCTAACCCAAATAATTAACTTCAAACCTAAGTATATTAAGGATAAATGTCTCAAATAGTTACAATACTTGTTGTAATATAATCTTGTATGTTTTATCTTTCCAAAGGATTTTGAATCAGCTCAATCAGACATCCCAATCAAAGGTTATGATAGTTTTAAGTGACATACCTTTGAAAAATCTGATTTGGAGTCTATCTGTGTAGTTGACCTTCCTTCTGATGTATATCTACAATTTCGGCCCTTTCAAGTGTGAAATTGTGACCTATAATCCTATGATATGTCATGTCTTCAATTCCATAGGTTTCAGAAAAATTGGATGTGCCAAGTGGAAGTTGTGGTAACTTCCCCACACCTTGTTGAGTTTTGGCCTTTACAGGAGAGAAAATGTGTGCATCATGCCAAGTGTGCAGTATTTAATATATGATTCTGAAAATTGTAGCAAACATACTATAGGTCGTCCGTTTTCCCATGCAACTGGTATCATAGAATTTGGATCTTATATGAATAAGTTATTTATGTTTTACTCGGAATAAGTTATATGACTAGTCAATAGGACTAGTCAGATACCCTATCTTCCACAGAGTCTATCTCTAGAATTATGATGCCCCAGAAGCCAAAATTTTACCCTAGAATCCTTTATATTTTCTATAAATAACCTATGATTTTCTCCTTATGAAGTGGCTTTGAGAAACATTTATAGTGAAAATTACAAAATGATTATATTGAGGAAGAAAACGCCTAGGATCAGTGATCTAATACCAAATATAATGGACCAAATGATTAAATTATCATAACAAAACATAAGTACACAACATGTAGAGAATGTGAGCATGGAACAAAACTCCAATATAGATAAGTTACACAATAACTCGTTAAATAATATGGGAAACCCCTCCACATAACCAAATACCTTTCATATGAAACCCTACCTTTCTGATGGTTGAACCAAAGGACTATTTATCTTGTATAGTAGCTAGATTTTGATTTCCTGTAATTTTTTTAATACATTTTATAACGTCGGAGTGTGCATAGTGGTGCAATGACAATTTTTTTTTGTTTCCGTCTAAGTGTCGCTTATGTGCATAAATGTTGACTCAGCCATCCAGGGTCGGAAGAGTCACCCTTACATTAAATGAAGTCATTAAACATGACGGGGACCCTCATTATGGTCGAAGGGGGGAGAATATGAACTAGATCACAACCCATGTACCAGTTGCATATTATCCAGTCATACCCTTTATGATAGCTATAATAATCCGTCAACACGTTCTGTCAAGACATAAATGTGCGATATGTGTGGATTCCATCAATAACCTCGTCGGGATTCTCAACCATTAAAATGGTAAACCCCTCAGTTTGACCACATCATTGCTAGTCCATTCATTAACTCCAAGATCACCTTAGGTATTTTACCCCGTTATCAGTCCTGTCAAACATTGTAGCCTGATATTGCATTGCTAGCCTAATGATGAGTGTCTTTATGAGGGATTACATAGGTCTCCTATTATCCCATTTACAAGATCTCATAAAACCACAGGAGAGACTTGCTTTTTATCTCGGCTATCTTTTCTTTTTGAGCTATCTGCGCCCTAGCCTAATCTATGAAGTCCTTCACTCCCTAGCCATGACCCTGACCCCAAATAAACTAGTTTAGTTTTCCAGTGATCCAAAGCCACCATGTTGAGAGTAGCAGGAGGTCAAAGTTCAAATCTGAAAGAGGAAACTCCAGATGAACCATATGATCCCTGGGTCGAGGTCATGGGTGATGTTAATGGAAAGGCCAAGAAATCAAAGCTCCTTGACCTCGATATGAATGACCAAGTATTGTTTCCTCAAATGAATATGAACATGTTCTGGGACTTTTCTCCAGATGCAATGGGAGGCATGCAGATTTTCCCAAATCCAAACTTCATCAACTTTTTTAATTCCACCATTATGCACCTCAAGGATCTACCTTTCTTTGGGACCACTGGTGAGGTTTCATGATGCACCAACATTCTGATCAGTTGGGTGCACGAAAAGAGCTTATGGCTCAATAAGCGATATCCAATTCATGTAGAGGATATCTAACAAATCACTGGATTTTCCCTTGAGGGTGAAGATGTATCTAAAGGATTCCAAGGCCCAAGTAAGCATGGGAAAAAAAAGGATGAATTCATCCTATATGAGAAATTCCACACCCAAAGATGTGGACGCACAACCAAAATTGAGCCAATTCTACTAGAGACAGTCCAGACAACATGTTACATGATCACAAGTAAGGTTAAGTGCTTGTACTATAAGGGCGAATTTACTTTAGACACTCTCTCAGTAGCGGATGTAATAT
Source organism: Picea mariana (assembly GCA_032191745.1). NCBI lineage: Eukaryota > Viridiplantae > Streptophyta > Pinopsida > Pinales > Pinaceae > Picea > Picea mariana. The sequence goes on along the minus strand of JASDQU010014038.1, from coordinate 213,394 downwards.
CCCCAAGGATGAGCCCATGTTGTAATTATGAATTGTAAACGTGTTTTGAAGGCTGGTGAGCCGAGTGCTGATAAGCTAGTGGGATTATGTGTTTATTAGGCCAGAGAGCCTAAGTGTTAAAGGCCATGAACCTATTTGTGTATTTGTAATTATGCAGAACATTAATAAAGATTAAACATCACTACGTGCATACTGATCACGAAGAAAGAGTGATGGGGGACTAAGCTTCCACGAGGTGGGTAAGGGAAAAGGGGCTGAAAGGTTGGAAAAATGGGATAATATTAGGGGCTTAAGTCCTTGAGAATAATAATTTATTATTAATCCAAAATTGTGTGACAAACATGTTTTTATCCTAAGTCCTGGGAAAGGCATCACATGCAAAAAGGGAATGTATGCAGCTCAAGGAATATAAGTGTCGACATGGGCGTATGTAGTTAAAAGCTGAAGCATCAGTTGTGTTGGGGGTTCACTTACCATTTTCCATCCTCTGTGATTTGGGTAGAGTCTCCGCGAGTGCCCTATGTATACCCTCATGCATTTCTAAAAACTAAAATTGTGAAGCCGACCGATGGATTACTATGAATCCCATGGCCTCTCTATTTGACCTTTGCAATATTCACGCATGCACTTGAGACCTAAAATCAATGAACCATTATGTGTCTTCTGAGGAACCAGACACCTAAGTAATTGCCTTAGTTGTGTCATGTCTTAGGGTGGGTTGTTACCACCTGCAACTCCATGCCCATCTGTTGTCACTACTGTCATCCCTGTGTGAATGAGTGTTGAACCATTATTGTTGTCCTCACCTAGATGGAGTTGAGTCGAGGAGTGTGATGAAGAAATGGGTTTTCAGGCTTGTGGTAGAAGAGGTAGGTTTTTAGGCATATTGATGGTTGTTATATATGAACTAAAAACACACTAAAAACCATCAATTAAATTGTTAACCCGGGGTAAGTAAACTTAGAGTTGTAGCAAAATATATGCCAAAGGTAGAAGGGCTGGTAGTAGTATAGTCTAACTAAGGAAGTGGATATCTAAGGCTAATATACTCAAGAAAATATATCTAATGAGAAAACCCTACTAAGCAACTTGAAACTATGTAACCTAAGTACTTTTGGGCCATGGATCGATGGATAGTTCTAAAAAGACAAGTAAAACCCCTATGTAAAGCAAACTAGTTCATAATAAGCAAAAGCAATTATTAAGCATAACAACAAGCAAATAATAAAAGAAAACTACTTTAACTTGCCAACCTACATTCGATGAGAAACTACCCTATAAAGCGAGTAAATAAACAAGAAATCAACTATGCTACTAAAGCAAGCAAACAATTAAGCAAAGACAACTAATTAACCTATTAAAGCAAATAGACAAGTAAGAAAAACAACTAGCTAGACTATTAAAGAAAATAGACAACTAACTACTTTAAGATAACTTCTATTGCAAGTAATCAAATTAAAACTTCTCATTGAACAACTATCTAGCCTAAGAGGCAAGTGGACTATATTCTTAATTCAAAACTATTTCTAATTCATGAAAGGAAATCTATTTAATTGAAAGCAAGAAGAACTACCAACTAATTCTTAATCTATGATAAACAAATTGTTCTCTAACCTATCAAAGAAAAAGGCCATCTATCCTATAGCAGCAATAAAACTATTTTCTAATCTATGAAAGAAAGAAATTATATCTTCTGATCTATTAAAGCAAGAAACTAGGTCTTTTAACCTATGAAAGCAAGAAAACTATCCTTTAACCTATGAAAACAGGAAAACTATCTTTTAACCTATGAAAACTCAAATATAGTGTTGGTGGTTGTGTGAATGTCTCCGGTGTCGTATGATATCTCGATGGCACTTGACAACAAAGGATAATTCAAGTGGTATAATCCCAACACTGATCTCAATAGCAAAGTGAAAGGTATGGATTAAACAATCCAATGAGAATTTAGCCATCACAAAAACAATCGTCAATTACCTTGTATATTCATTTATTAAACATCAACAATATAACGAGATCATCATTGTACTTCTATAATATGTAAGCAAAATCCATTCTTAAACTCAACTATTAACTAAGAAATACAATTGCAATTTAACTCCAGGAAAGAAATTACATAAAATGAAACTATGCTATATCTATTCTAACAATTCAAACTGCAATAAGAAAATCCTTAAGAACAAAACTTAAGACATTACATTAAAAAGTAAACTACTAAATGTATTAGCCAACAACTAAGTAAGAAAGATCTATATAAAACTGAAATAAGCAATCTATCATTAAAAACTGAAATTAACTCTATCCATCCATCAAATCCTTGTCAAAGAAAACCCAAATTAAAACTTTGTTCTATTCTATTTAAAACTCTGTTTTAATCTTGATTCTAAAATAAAAAATAAAGACATAATATAATATCTCATTGCACATGGGGTTAGTATAGGGATTTGCAAATCCATTCCTAACTACAAGATCAATGCATACTAACACAATCCATCATACTAACCTGCAAAAGAGAATCAAAGCAATTAAACTATAACAACAAACTAATTAACACAATAAAAATGCATGTACACGAAATAAAGAGAACAACTAAACTATAAAATACATAAAAAAACTAAAGAACAGTTACGAGACTACTATTTCCCCCCCCAGTATGTCGTGGTCACTTTCTAAAAGCACATCATGAACTCAGTAATTCAAATTCACCATGAAAACTCAAAAACACAATTCTTATATAATTTGGCAATGTAAAATAGCAAAACAGAGTAAAATCGTATTTGTATCTATCACACTGATGCTTCTACTTATTAACAATTATCTGACCACCTCGGTGGTATTTATAATGTTCACAGACCAAGTGGTTGACCACAGGACGGTCGAACCACTTCTAAATTCTACAATTTTCATTAAATTATGCCCTAACTGCTAAAACAGAGAGAGCCAATAATCACCCTCTTGAGCAACTAAAACTGAGTTGTCAAAAGTTAGTAGCTAGAGAGGGCAAGCATGAACAAAACCCACGTTCCAGATTCTCCCATCACTAGTCTCCAATACCATAACCTCCAAGCTGCCCTCCGTTTTTGTGCAAGACGCAGTATTGGATGTAGTGTCATATTGGGTATCGGATCAAGTGTTGGAAGGAATGTTAGACTGAGTGTCGGAAGCATAAACGTGGTGTGTTTTCTCCCTATAACACCAAAAAACATGAATCAGATCCTTGGAAGTGTAAAAACATGATGCATTATACTCAATATAATCATTAAACATGAATCATACATACCTAGTGTCGATCATACTGTTTTAGCATAAAATTCTTCAAAAGGCTCCTTCAAAACATGAGAAACACATATGTACATTCGACAAAAAGTGTCTAGTAACTGTCATAAATTGATCATATCTTGGGCCCAACACCTATGAGCATCTCTCTCTAGGTGAGAGAGTTTGTTGGGAAGTGGTTTTCTCCTAGATAGATTCCAGCACCAACTACGGATCTCTGAGAATTCCTAATCCGTCCTATTGCCGAGACCTAGAGAGGGAGGTGAAGCAACCGATGGACTGTTCTTGTGAAGGTGAATACTCCCGGGTGGAACATGCATGTGGGGAATGAGAGTCCATGAGTAGTGGGTGTAAGAAGGCTCCTAGAGAGAATCCTTCTGGTTGCTCTGTGTAGTTTTCCTGTAACCTCAGCCTAGTCTAGGATTCCCTTGCCCTAGGTGGAGCTTGGTCGCAACTCGGGGGTGACCCACTGCTAAGCATGAGGAGAAGTGTGGTATAAGGATGAGAGATTCATGGAAGGTCTGCACATATTTGGTGGAGTTACCCTAGTTCCAAAGATAAGTATCATTATTTCTTTAATTTCAATTCAAATGCATGTTTGTGATGCTTATATGTTTTCATGTATTCTATTGAATGTATGAATTACTGTTAATTCCATTAATTATGTATGTTAGCAGTAATTATGTGTTTACTCTATATTGTTTGGTTAAATATGCATATTAAATATATATGTATGAGAATGTTCCACATAGTAACATTTCTCCATAGTGGGGTTGATGGCCTAGGATGTTACAATATGGTATCAAAGCATGGTTTCAACTCTGAGCCTGGATGGGTGGATAAGTTGTATTTGGACCCAAGGTTTTGATTGGAAATGGTGTTTGGAGGAACCAATTTCAAACCTTAGAATGTTTCTGAGTGCCAAGGGGTTACTTGGTTGTGTTACGAAGCTCAGGAGGAGTAGTGGTAGAATAAAACCATAGTCGGCATGGTATTTGACAACAGAGAGAGAGAGAGATCAACAATTGAGATGTTGGAGTTGTAGGATCTGTTCAGAATGAGAGGAATTTTTTTTATGATAGTCAGATCTAGAGAAAGTGCAGAAAGAGTAACCTGGAAGCACTTCGGACTTCGCGACGTCAGTGAAAATGAATGCAAAGGTAAGAGAAAGGATGAAACCAAAATCTCTGAAGTCTGAAGGAGATCGACACAGTAGATCATAGGAAAAGAGCCTGACCATTAGATCCATGTCCAGAAAGGAAAAGGGAAGTACTTCAGGAGGAGGCAAGTGTTGTGAGTTTGAAACTCCCGAACCCTGAAGTGACGAAGTCACTCATAGTCATTGATCATGAAGGAGGACATGCGTTGGTGGATCATGAACTCTGAGAGAAAGAACTCTAGAAAACAATGAGCGTAGAGGAGTTGAAACTCCCGAATTCTGAAGCTCTGAAGCCCGAAGAGTCAAAGTGGTGAGTCATGATGATGTCACTTGGAGGTGACATGGATGCATGGGTTGTGTGCCAAGTGTAAGTGGATTCCGAACCATGGAAGGTTGAGATGGCATTAGGAACATGATGAGTGTCACCCATCTAAATGGGCCACATATAAATCGCTAGTATTCTTCCATGTGGCATCCTATATGATCAGGGTTAGATGGGCCTGAGGTTACATAATGTAGTTAAAGTTCGAAGGACCCACAATGGAGTTGATCGCGATACATCAATATCAATGACTAGGAGACATTGCGGGAACCCAAGCTGCACAAAAGCTAATTCTCCAAGGTGGTCCTGTAATCCAAACCATAGTTTCATTGAGGGATTACGTGTTAGCGTTAGAAGAATTATGGGATGAAATGTGGGTTGCTCCAAACCACCGTTGCATGCCACCACAATTGGAAAAGGTTAAGTGATGTGACATAATGACGTCACCAAAGGTGATTGGGAATTTTTGGATATTAACAATTTGGATGTGCAGATGCGAGACCCTCCGAAGCTCCGAAGTCTACAAGACCCGCAGACCCGAAAATCAAACACTTGACATTCCATAGTAAGTGTCAACTATTGGATTCTGGGTATACATGGACTATTGATCCACTCTACTTCACGATTTCGGTAACTCTAAACTCCGAGAGATTGTTGTTTTGTTCTTTGAAAATATTTCGAAGTTGAAGGCCCGAGTAAGCACTTATTGATATAGCGTTTAGTCAAGACCCATGGTCGTGTGGGTTGGGGACTGAGAGAAAGGTGATAGTTCCCAAAAAATTTATAGAGCAGAGCCCCAAAAGAAAATGGAGTTTGAAAGTTTTCTTGAGTCATATTTTTTTATGAATGTTGTGGGATTTGTTAAGGAATGATGACCTGACAAATTCTGGTTTTCTGTACATTGTGTTTGAATAATTTTAATGAGTGCCGTAACCGAATAGAGTTTCCATTGAGTGCAAACAAATGGAGGAGGCACATAATGCTTCCAGTTCAGAGAATGAAGCTAAAGGGATGGATGTTCATTTGGGAGTTGAATGGTCGAACTCCAATGGGAATGGAGAAGAGATAGATAAGGAAGGGCATATGATGAAAATCTTTGAAAGATTGCAAAAAGATGCCCAAAATCACTGAGAAGATAGCAGAAAGATCATGAAATCTAAGGAACAACAGGGAGAATTCAACTTAAATTTGATGAAGAGTATGTAGAGGATAGAAAATAATTTGGAAAAGGAGAGAGACTTGATCAAAATAGGGAGTCACCAGACTTCTGAGGAAAGAATATCAAGGAGTGTTGGTAGACACCATCATCACTCCCAAGGTCGTTACAAGAGGAGGGCACACTATAGTTCAAGACGATCTCCTAACAAAAAGCATAGGAGATCTGGAATGGATTAACTAAAGGGAGAAATGAACAAGATTAAGCCTCCTACGTTTGATGGAGAACATAAGAAGGAGGAAGATGCCGAAACATGGTTGCTTGGCATGAGGAAATATTTCCAGCTACAAAATTATTCCTCTCATGCAAAAGGAAGAAATGCAATGTATCAACTGAAAGGAAAATCATCCATGTGGTGGGATCAACTTGTGTAGGTGCAACACATTAGAGAGAAATATGTCACTTGGAAAGAATTCAAAAGGTATTTCGAGAAGAAATACTTGACTAAAATATACTATGACAGAAAGGTGAAAGAGTTCTTTGAACTCAAACTAGGAAGCATGATCATTGATGAATACAAACAAAGATTTTTGGAATTGCTGAAGTATGTTTCGTTCATCAAAGATGAGACTATGAAGATTCAAAGGTCTCTGAGTGGAATTCCACCTTCCATTGGTGACAAGATCCAGTATGATGGCCCTAAGACTATGGAAGAAACAATAAGAAGAGTGAAATGCTTATATGAGCAACAAAGAGAAAAGCCTACTTTTCAGAAGGCTTGGGATGACCATAATATGTTTAGGAAAGAGCACAGGCAAAAGGGAAACAAACCTCCCTTTTTCAGAAATAGTCCTCAAGGATAGACATCATTTAGAGAGTCGAGAATGACTGACATAGGGGAAACAAGGCCAAGGAAGATGCCCATTCAGTGTTGGGGCCATCAGGGGAACCACAAGTACAAAGATTGTCCCCCAAAAAATGGCAAAGTGAGATTTGTCCATAATGTTCAACAAGCTGAAACAGTGGAAGACATTGGAAGTAGAATACCAAGAATCTACGCAGCCATGGAAAACAAGCAAGCATAATATCAGTCACACATGATTGAAGTGGAAGGTATGATAAAAAACAATGCCTTTACTATTTTAATTGATTCAGGGGCTAGCCATAGTCATATAGATCCTAGAGTGGTGGAAAGTTTGCAATTGTCAAGAAGCAAACATGAAAATTCTTGGTTAGTGTAGCTGGCTACAAGAACCAAGAGGAAAGTCACTGAGTTAGTTAAGTCCTATCCAGTGGACATGAATGGACTAAGCACAAAGGCTGAATTGAACATTTTTCCTTTAGGTTCTTATGATTGTCTAGTTGGGATGGACTGGTTGGACCAACACCATGCCATCCTAGAATGTTGTAACAAGGCATTCAGTTTCCTAGATGAGGAAGGAAATTGGAAAATAGTCCAAGGAATTACCAGAGATGTTGTTATTAGAGAAATCTCGACAATGCAGTTGAAGAAGTGCTACAGGAAAGGATATCAATTATTTGCATCCCATGTGGAGGAAGCATCTAAGGATGAAGTTTCAAATATTGGAGATCATGCGATACTAAAGGAGTTTGAAGATGTATTCCAGGAGGTACCTGGACTACCCCCGAAGAGAGATATTGACTTCTCTGTAAACCTGATGCCTGGAGCAACTCCAGTGTTGAAAGATCCTTACAGAATGAGTATGCTAGAGTTGAAAGAGCTACAATTGCAGCTTGAAGATCTTCTGAAGAAGGGGTATATATGCCCAAGTGTGTCACCTTAGGGAGCCCTGGTCGTGTTCATGAAGAATAAGGATGGGATGTTGAGATTGTGCATCGATTTTAGATAGTTAAGCAAAGTGAATGTTAAGAACAAGTATCCTTTGTCATGGATCGATGATCTATTTGACCAGTTGAGGGATTCTAAGATATTTCCAAAAATAGATCCTAGATCAGGATATCACCATGTAAGAATTAAGGATGAAAACATCAGCAAGACCACCTTCAAAACAAGGTATGGTCATTATGAATTCACAATGGTGCCATTTGGTTTGTCAAATGCACCCGTTGTTTTTATGTGCCTGATGAATGGTGTATTCAGAGACTATCTGGACAAGTTTGTCATAGTCTTTTTGGATGACATCCTAGTGTATTCCAAGTTAGAGGAAGAGCATGAAAAACATTTTAGGATGGTGTTGAAAGTGCTAAGAGAGCACCAACTGTATGCCAAGTTGAGAAAATGCTCATTTTATCAAAAACAAATCCATTACTTTGGGCATATCATTTCAAAGGACAATATAGTTGTAGATCCCGAGAAGATAGAAGCCATCAGAGAATGGTCAGTGGCTAAAAATGTGATAGAAGTCAGATCCTTTATGGGTTTATTTGGATATTCCAGAAGGTTCATTGCAAGGTTCTTGAGGATAGCTCACCCTATCACTTCCTTGCAAAGGAAGGAGAATACGTTTCAGTGGTTAGAAGAATGTGAGAAAATATTTCATCGATTGAAGAAGTTGTTAACCAGTGCTCCAATCCTAAGAATTTCAGATCGTAATGAAGAGTTTGTAGTGTGTACGGACCCATGCAAAGAAGGACTAGGAGGATTCCTTAGTTAGAATGGGTTCATAATTTTTTATGAATCCAGAAAGTTGAAAGGGCATGGAAGGAACTATGCAACTCATGATTTGGAGTTGGCGGCCTTGTTCACGCTCTGAAGAAATGAAGACATTACCTCATGGGAAGGAAGTTTGAACTAAGGACAAACCTAACGGTCTGAAGTATTTGTTTGATCATCCAACCTTAAATGCTAGGCATAGTAGATGATTGGAATTCCTTTGTGAGTACGACTTTGATATCAAGCATATCAAAGGAAAAGAGAACAAAGTGGTTGATGCACTTAGCAGGAGAGAGCATGAATTACATGATACATACATTATCATGTACTGAACCGATATTAAAGGCAGAATTTCGAAGGCTACAAATACAGATTTGCAGTACTAGGATTTGGTAGCAATGATACAACAAGGTAATATGCCACAGAAAGAGGAGAATTATAGATTGGAAACTAACAGAACACTTATGTACAAGAACATAATTTATGTATATAACGTTCATGAATTGAAGCTTATGATTTTGAAAGAAATGCATAATGTGCCTTATGTTAGGCACCTTACATATCATAAAACAGTGGCAGCAATCAAAGCCCATTACTTTTGGCCAGGTATGAAGAAAACGATTACAGAATACATTGCCAGATGTATGGAGTGTCAGAAGGTTAAAGATGAGCACAGACACCTAGTAGGGTTGCTATAGTCTTTACCCATTTCTGAGTGTAAGTCGGAGGTAGTAAAAATGGATTTCATCACAGGATTTCCTGGGACTGGAAAGCAACATGATTCAATCATGGTGGTGGTGGAAAAGCTTATGAAAGTTGCCCATTTTATTCCACTAAATACTACTCAAAAGGCAGCTAACGTTGTTGATATTTTTATGAGGTAAATAACATGATTACATGGTATTCCCAGGACAATTGTATCTGACAGGGACCTAAAATTTACGTCAAAATTCTAGAAAGGGTTATTCAAGGGGTTTTGAACAAATATGAACTTCAACATTACTTTTCATCCTAATTCTGATGGACAGACAGAGAGGGTGAACTGAGTAATAGAATATATGTTAAGGATGTATGTGATGTATAAACCATCTAAATGGGAAGACTACCTACACTTGGTAGAATTTGCCTACAACAATGGGTATCAGGCATCATTGAAGATGAGCACATTTGAAGAAATTTATGGTATAAAGTGAAATACTCTAGTAAGATGGGATAATCCAGCTGATAGAATAGTAGTTGGGCCATAGTTGCTCAAGGAAATGGAAGAGAAAATGATAAAAATTAAGCAGAATTTAAAGGCTTCCCAAGATAGGTAGAAAAGTTATGCTGATAAAAACAAAACCCACAGAGAGTTTAAAGTGGGCGTTCATGGTTTCCTTAAAGTGAAAGCCAATAGAAGTTCCCTGAGGCTAGGAAACTATTCGAAGTTGGCATCCAAAATTTGTGGGCCATTTGAAATCCTAGAAAGGATTGGTCTAGTTGCATATATGCTTGCATTACCTGCATCCATGATTGTACATAATGTGTTTCATATTTCATTTCTTAAGAAATATATACTTGATGCTAATCATGTAATCGATTGGAATGTGATTCAGGTGGATCAAGAAGGTGTCCTGCAAGTGCATCATGTGCACATATTGGAATGGAAAAGAAAACAACTCTGGAATCAATCCATAGGGCTTGTAAAGGTCCAATGGAACTGGTACAGTCCCGAGGAAGAAACATGGGAGAATAAGGATGCTATGAGGGCATAATACCCACATATTTTTGAAAATTTTGAAAATCTTGTTGATGTTGTGTAAACAGTTTCACTAAAGATAGTGAAAAAATAAGGGGAGTGGATTGTAATATCCCCAAGGATGAGCCCCTGTTGTAATTATGAATTGTAAACATGTTTTGTAGGCTGGTGAGCCAAGTGTTGATAAGCTAGTGGGCTTATGTGTTTATTAGGCTGGAGAGCCTAAGTGTTAAAATCCAGGAGCCTGTTTTTGTATATGTAATTATGCAGAACATTAATAAAGATTAAGCATCACTGCATGCAGACCAATCATGAAGAAAGAGTGATGGGGGATAAGATTCCATAAGGTGGGTAAGGGAAAAGGGCTTGAAAGGTTGGAAAAATGGGCTAATATTAGGGTCTTGAGTCCTTGAGAACAATAATTTATTATTATTCCAAAGCTGTGTAACAAACATGTTTTTATCCTAAGTCCTGGTAAAGGCATTGTGTGCAAAAAGGGAACACATGTAGCTCTAAGAAGACAAGTGTCGACCTGGGTGCATGTAGTTAAAATATGAAGTGTCAGCTGTGTTGGGGGTTCACTTACCATTTTCCATCCTCCATGAATTGGGCAGAGTCTCCGCGAGTGCCCTTTGTATACCCTCGCGAATTTTTGAAAACTAGAACCATGAAGCTAACCGATGTATTCCCATGAATCCCATGGCCTATGTATTCGACCTTTGCAATATTCACGCATGCACCTAATACCCGAAATTCATGAACTGTTATGTGTCTTCTAAGGAACATGACACCTGATTAATTGCCTTAGTTGTGTCGTGTCTTAGAGTGGGTTGTTGTCACCTGTGGTGCCATGCCCATCTATTGTCACTATTCTCATTGTTGTGTGAATGAGTGTTGAACCATTGTTGTTGTCCTGACCTAGCTGGAGTTGATTCAAGGAGTATTATGAAGAAGTTAGTTATCAGGCCCATGGTAGAAGAGGTAGGTTGTCAGGCCTGTGAGAAGCTCTCTCCAAGTGAGAGAGTTTGTTGGGAAGTGGTTGTCTCCCAGAGAGAGTCTAGCATGAGCTGCATAGTTCTGATAATTATTGATCTGGCCTATTGTCAAGACCCAGAGAGGGAGGTGAAGTAACTGATGGACTGTGCTTGTGAAGGTGTATACTCTCGGGTGGAACATGGATGTGGTGAATGAGAGTCCATGAGTAGTGGGTGTAAGAAGGCTCCTGGAGAGAATCCTTCTGATTGCTCTGTGTAGTTTTCCTATAACCTCAGCCTAGTCTAGGATTCCCTTGCCTTGGGTGGAGCTTGGTCCCAGCTTGGAGGTGACCCACTGCTGAGTGTGATGAGAAGTGTGGTCTAAGGCTAGGAGGTTCATGAAATTTCTGCACATAGTTGGTGGAGTTACTCCAGTTCCAAAGATAAGTATCATTATGTGTTTAATTTCCATTAAAATGCATGTTTGTGATGCTTGTATGTTTTCGTGTATTCCGTTGAATGTATGAATTATTGTTAATTCCATCAATTATGTATGTTAGCAGTAATTTTGTGTTTACTCTGTATTTTTTGGTTAAATATGAATATTAAATATATATGTATGAGAATGTTCTGTGTAGTAGCGTTGCTTGACATTGGGGTTGATGGTCGAGGATGTTACAACAGACTTTTGCGCAATTGGAGCATTTTTTAACTGGTGTAGTTACTTGTTAGAGGATCTCATCATTATTTGTGAGGAATATCAAGAGAAAGGAGGAACCTTTACCTATAGCTAACTTATCATTACATTTGCAGTGTGGAAATGGAGTCCACCGACAGAAAGATAGTTGGCACCTGCAAATAAGGGGCACCTAGCAAAAATATTTGAACCTTGGAATTCAAGTTCGAACTTAGAGAACATAGAGTTAAACAATGCAACATTCCTGAAGTGGTACAACCAGCTCATAGACGCAAATCAATGGTTGTGAATACCACATGAGATATTAAATTTGAACACAAGGAATATAGAATTTGGGATAAATCATCATTATACTTTTGTCTGGTCGGGGCATGTGAAGCTTGAGGACTTCCACATGAAGTTTCTACCCTTCTATCTTGATGAAGAAGCCTTTGAAAAAGAATTTGTGTCATGTAACAATGTTAAGCGCAACACTCACAATTTAGGTATGCATTACCTCTTGCCTCCAGAGATTTTGAAGAAAAAGGGGTAGGAAGAAGAAGCAGGGTTGAGTTCTAATGTAGTGGAGAAGAAGAAGAAGGTTCAAATGCCAACAGATTTAGAAGAAGAAGAGGAAGAGAAAACCCAAGACCAGAAGAAGAGGACGTTTCCATTGTTTTCACAGCTCCCAGAATAGGCCATGCTATCAGGTAAGTATGTCAATGAGATCCTTGTTTTTGTGTTTATAGGGGATTTCTCAATAAAGAAACCCCAAACAGGTGTTTCCCCTGTAAAATTTATAAATCCACAACCAATATCCATGACTCTACCTCACACCATGTATTTCACTCATGCTTCCCAAACTGTGATTAACATCACAAATGACCTTGATTCAAATTCCCATGAATTCACGACCCTCATTACTGATAAAGCCCCATCTCCACCGCAATACACCACTATTCCCTCCCAACCTACTTCACCCATACCAATGCAGCTAGATATCCATGAAACATTTGAGAATGTGGAATAACTGACTACCTTGACTATTTCATCCTCGAGCCAACCAGTTTCTCTTATTATACCCATTCTGGTCACTCTGCCGTTGGTAGAAAATTAACAACCAAAATTCCTACTACTTACTCCAATACCGCAAGTTCTAGTCACCCAGAGTCCTCTGTCGACAGTCAGTGTTGAGATTTCAATTATCAAAAGTGAGACTCCAGAAGTTTTTCTACTTACAGAGATAGGAACGCAATCAATTTGAATAGAACTACAAAAACCATCAGGACAAAGCACAACATCACTGAAAGAACAATTGGATCCAATACTCTAGAATCTGCAATAGTTTGCATAGCTGCAACAACTTTTCTTGGAAAATACATAGGTTCTCCCTCTAATTCCAACAGCTATGGAGACCAGACTTGCAAAATAATTGCAAGGTCCATCTCCAAGGGAAGAGGAAGTGTAGACACCCTCAAAATACTCCATGGATAATGGACTATCTCTTCAAGCTATATTTCTCTTGGATGATACTATTACAGTTGGTGAGTTCGCTCATTTTCCAACACTGCAACTAGTAGGCCTAATCAAGGATTCTACCGAGAAATTGGAGCATAGGATCTAGCAGAAATAAAGGAATTCAAATTATATAAGCAAGAAGGCCTCCTGGTGCATACACGAAGAAATCAGGAGGAGTATCTGGAAATTCAGGCAGAAAATAAATTCAAGAAAGTGAAGCAAAAATGGGCAGAGGCCTGGACAACCTTCAGAAAGAAAACACCTCATCTACTAGAATCCAGTGCAATAGATGAGCCAGAAGAAGAGATTGAATTGGTTCAAGTAGCTTGGACTGAGTTGGAAGAATGAACATAAAATCTAGAAGTGTAGTTGTGGGAAAGAAAGTTAGGAGTTGAACTACAACCTTGCAAGCTAAAGGAACAATTGGAAAAGGTTGTTTGGGAAGGAAACAATGCCAAAATGACATTGCATAAAAATAATGTGGAGTGCACCACAATATTCAAATAGATCAATGATTGGATGGGAGTAATCTCATGACGCAACCAAACACTGGAGGACTTGCACTTAAAAATCCAATCCCTCAATGAGGAAGAAAACAAATCCTTAGATCCGTTGGAACATCAAGCAAGGTTCGATGAAATTAAACAGGTAGTTAATGACCTGAATGCATTGTTTGAAGCTCACACAATGGCCAATAAAGAACTTCAATAATTTTGACCAATCATCCAGGTCTCTTACCTAGAGATGTATCAAGTGGATGCTATATCCAACTTTGAATGGAATTTCCTTGTTGCATCCAAACCAAAATATTTCACCACAGGCACAACCCAACATTTTTTTTTTGAAGCTTTAATGCTTGCCAGGAAGTGGCAGGAAAAATTTGAGAACTTCCAGGAATTTATTAAGAAATCCTTGGAACTGGTACCTAAAATGGGCCCTTCGTTTGAAGGAGCTAAATAAAAAATAGTCCAATATGGAAGTGGAAGAATCTTGGAAGTACAAGACAAGGACAAACACCAATCCAACCTAGAGACCACAAAAAAGATAAAGACTTGACTCGGGGTAAGTCAAGGATTGTCATTGGATCCTGTTGGGCCATTCGTTTTGATAAATAGAAGTTTTGTAAGATATTTCAGAACTTTGTTTTGATAAATAGAAGTTGTGCAAGATATTTTGGAATCAGACAGTCGACTAAAGGAAGGAATAAAAAGTAGATAAAATGGAATGCGCAACAAGAAACAATTAGAATAGAAAAAAGTTGGAAGGATAGTGCAACACCAGTTTTGGGAGAAAGAGGTTGAAACCAAATCAAGAAGAAACGAGAACTCTTGAGTTCTCAACCAACAAGCCTGGATCAAAATATACATATGAAATCAATATGATTGTAAAAGGGGATGATGATGAGGAGAGTTGGGATGTTTATCACTTTTTGTTGTTGTTAGCTTATCTAAGTCCTGAGATCTGGGTTAGAAACCAGACTAATAATGTAATAGAGTCATTTAGTATTGTAGTGTTGGAAAAAGCATGGGACTGAGATAACCTTGTCTAATAATAGTTCAGAAGCATTTGTTGATTGTATTTAGCATGACCAGTTGTATCTGTAATTCAAGTTGATATTGTATTCTGAAGAAGAAACTTGTTATATGATAATACAGTCGGAGGCCCAATTTTTCTTGAAACTATCTTGTGTACTTAGTCTTCTAAATCTATTGAATGATATGTTATATTTAATGTATGATATTCTTAAATGGTTATATATTACATGTAAATGTCAACGCAACTCTGTTTTCCCCATTCTTGGTTATAAAATGTTCAGGACTACAACAGGTTTAAGTTATCTTGCACATAAACGATATGAATCTTGATACTTCAGAGATCTATTTGAGTATTATCCTTACCCTTCCATCTCCTATTTGTCTCGGTTGCGCTTCGGGTGAGACTTCCTGCCTCTTGGGGAGATGAAAATGCCAGCACACTAGACTACTTTGTTACCCTTTTTTGGTAACTTTAGAAGGACCCTGGTGTTACCCATAATTTTGGTCGTCATGATGATGTATTGATGATGGTGTACTCAGGCTCTTCATAAGAACTTTCTCCTGAGAAAAGTTACTTTCATCTCTTCACAGAAACCTCATTTTTGAAGAAGGTTCACAGGCTGCTAGTATATTTGGCTGCGAGAATGACCCATTCTCGCAGGCTACCTTAAACTAGGATGCAAACTTCTCACACTGTGTTGAATAGCTAGGGTGCAAACTCTTCCTAAAGCAAAGAAAAAGATGAATTCTCGATGCTTCTAGAAGGGAATATTCTAGAAGGATGGGTTGGCATTTGAATGGTTATCCTAGTACTGGATTCCATGATATTTTGGGATCATTCTTATCCAAGTAACTAATTCATTCTCTCCTATATATTGAGGAAATTCTCATGGAAAAGGTTAAGCAAGATTCATTGGAGAATTGGTGAAAGAATTGTGTGAAGGACTTAGCATTGAACAACAGCTTGGAGACTCCAGCAAGTCTACCAAGAGGATTTGATCTTCTTCATGCAAGGATTGAGCAAGTGTGTGTGTCGGAGCCATGGGCCATCGAAAGGAAGTTTGCGACATCAAGGCTCAAGTTGTAATATTTACTTTCCATTAATATGATACAATGGCATGTCCCTTTCCCATAAAGCTATTTCCACTTTATTGTATAACTCCTTGATCATATACATAGGTTGACTGTTGAATAGATTGTGCTATATTCACTTTGGTTGGTTTGTGTTGTCTTGGTCTTGAATGCACGAGAGCACTAGAGCGAAGTGGGAGAAACAAAGACCATAGGAAGCGATAATAAGGTATGTTACTTGTTCTTTCCTCCTAGTTAAATTCAATGGTCAAAACCTAGGGAAAGAGTCATGTCCTATATTGCTTTGTTCTAGATCCAGGTGAATCTAGGGAGATCTGTTAGTGTCCGCACCTATCGATTTATCCAATAACAAAATTGGCGACCATACTGGGGATCAATCCCATTTTCTTTGTGGCTTTTGGTATTTTTCTATGGCCATTTGCTCTGGTTTCACTTTTCTCCTTTCCTATCAATCTCTAAGTCTTCAGGACATCATGATAGACCCTTTGGGTCTAGAGGCCTTTTCTAATTTTGCTTCATTGCCCAAAAATTTGATTAGTTTCAGAGGTTCTCACACTGTACTTCATTATAGCCTGCGAGAATCCACAGAGTTCACACTCTGTCTTTAGGTTGCAGTGCGAGGTTCTCGCACCTTGCTCAAAGGTCACCTGCGAGAATGCCTAATTCTCGCACTATGTAGTATTGCTAGCCGACGAACTCATTTGTTCAAAATTTTGGATTTGAGCTTTGGCATCTCCAACTACCCAAATCAGTCTAGGTGCCTCATAAGAGTTTCTTGGACCATTGATTGGTGTCTTTCTTGTCTTCGTTTTCATGCATGAACAGTCTTAGGATTTCAAGGCTCTTCTTGTCACTTTTGTCTTGACTTTTGTTTCTTGACTTTTTTTGGCAAAACCATTCTCTCTGACTTTAGAATCTGAGTGTGTTTGATTAGTTAAGAACCAGTGATTGGTTGAAAGTTGATTTTTATTGGTCTTTATCATTTGCTGATTGTTTGAAAGGTCTTTTTTCTTATGCAATTGAAAAGATTATATTGGTTTGCTTTTTATTTTTGTTTTCATTGAAAGAGTGGATTGTGTTTTTATTATTGCGTGTTCATTGCTTTCTGATTTTCTGTACTCTCATTGGCATAGTGAGGGTCCTTTTTGAAAAGCGAGCAAAGTTTTTCTTTCAAAAAATCATTTTTTTCTTCTAAAACATTGAAAATCAAATTGTTGAAGTTGTTGAAAAAGAAGAATAGAGAATTGTTATTTGTTGCATTTGCATTTTAAAGGAAATTTTGCATTGTAGTTCAAGGTTGATATGGAAAATTTTCTCTTTCCCTCCCATACATAGGATTCATTGAACGAAAAGTGATATATTTCATTCTCATCCATGCATTGTTGGGTCAGAGTCACACAACATAAGTTTCATCTCTATTTCCTTTGAGTAAACAACAACTCTTAATAACACTGCGTAATCATAAAATTTATCTAGTAACTCTTTTCTAGGGCTCTATTACACCAACATTTAGCTATGCTAGCGCTTTGGAGTAGGAAGAGAGATACACTCTCCAAAAGCACAAAACACACAATAGCATCTTGTGTTAGGGAGTGTTAAATTCCATTTGCAACATCTTGTCCTGGGAAGCCCTTCTTACACAAGGTTCAAGCACGAGGTCGCATTGATATTGGCAGAGTTACTCACTCTACTTTGTTGGTATCAGTGTAGAGATTGCATGTATTACGGGGATCACTTGGAGGTATACCCACAATGATGAGTGGAAGCCTTTTGAGTTGATTTTGGGCTAGATACCCTGCCCTTGCGTGTGGATTGGACTGTCGACTGTCCCCGTATGATTTATTGTTGTTGGTGGTGACCTTAGTGGCCTATCTCTCTATGTTCTTACCCGAGGTGACTGTGGAGGGGAAAAATCTTCATGGTACCTGGAATTGACGTTGACCAAACTCACTCGGGATCCTTGGAGGGTATACCCACGATTATGTGTGGGAGCTTGCACCAGGGTGTAAGTCCGTTAAGCAGGTTGTCAGCATAAATTTTCCACCCTAGCCCTTCTCCTTCTCATCTCGTTGTTGTGACGTTGGATTTCATCACCAACTAGTGGCTTCGAAATTAGAAGGTCCTGTTTGCTTGGTGTTTCTTCCTAGATTTTGTTTACTAGTGCATGTTGTCTGTTTCTCGAAGTTGACCATAGGATTTTCTTCATGAAGATTGTCAATCGTTTACAATAGCTCCTCCATGTCATTCACATAGAATGCAGGGTTTATCTCCAGAGCATCTGGAAGGTTCTCAACCCTTGCCTACAAGTACACCTGAGGGTTCTCCTCGCCAAGGTGAAGTCACAGTTGTCACCACACCACAAGTGGAATGCACTGACTCTCTAGAACATTTTCGAATTACAAATACTCGAGAGGACTTCTGACTTCATCCCGATTCTGAGAGACGTTTTATGCGAGCAAACTCTTCCGGAGACTTAATTGTTGTGTATTCTGGATCTCCGTCTGGACCTGGGGAACCAGATCCTTTTTGGTCTACGGGCATTTTTCGGCGATAACTTTTTGGTCCAGGTTCACCTGTGATTTCCGATATCAGCCCTCTTGTGATTTCTGAAATCTCTGATACAGAGACAGTACCAGTGACTACCACTTATCACTTTACTGTCCCTGCCGAAATGGCCCATCTTGCAGCTACTACGAGTGTTCCAACTGGGTTTACTGCGGTTAGTCTTGCTCCTATCAATACACCGCGAATTCCCAACATCAATCTAACACTACCACCTAGATACCATGCGTTGAATGCTTCCATTCCTACTCCTGCACAAACTCCATCCGTCTCTACTAGTGGTCCTTCTTCTTCTAGGGAATTTCTTCCCATTTTTGTCCCAACACTCCCTCAATTTCCTTTTGGAGGACCTTCTTCATCCTCTACTGGCAATCCTAATCCTCATGGCACTCTTCCATCATTCACTCCAAGTTATCAGTTTCCGGTTGGTGGACAATTTCACCAAGGTGGTATTACACAACCCCCTCTCAGTGGGAAAATTCTTTTTGGAACACAACCCCCAATTGGAACACCACCTTCGATGGGAGGACCAACCCCACCTTATGGGAAAAACATACCTCTGTCCTTGGCCCAGTATTGGAATCAGTTGATACAAAATCCTCCTCAACTGACTGGGGGGCAGTAGTTTCCAACTGTGTCCGTAACACCCCCTAGCATGGGCCAACNAATCCTCCTCAACTAACTGGGGGGCAGTAGTTTCCAACTGTGTCCGTAACACCCCCTAGCATGGGCCAACCATATCCAGGTTCGTTCAATCCCATTTGGGGGGTGAATTCTCAAACTCAAGCCTTTGTTCTAGGGTATAATCCTCCGAGCTACTATCCTCTCCAACCACCACCGAATATGCCTGGGTCTTCACATTATATGCAGACTGCTTATGGTCCTACTGGTTTGCCGACATGGCTTCCACCCCAAAGCCACCAGTACCTATAGGTGAATCGATAGTTACCCTTTCTTGCCACTTTGGATCTTCTAGATTTGTCAAGGATTTTAAATGATCCTATCCGTCAATCTCCCCAATGGCTTGTTATTCCAGCCAAGCTTCCATCGGACATTCCTAAATTCGACGACAAAGTGGGAGAGGACCCAAATAATCATGTTATGACTTTTCACCTATGGTGTTCATCTAAATCATTGATGGATGACTCTATTTGTTTACGTCTTTTTCAACAAACCCTTACTAGTTCTGCTGCGAACTGGTATATTGAATTGCCACGAGGTTTCTTCTTTGATTTCAACACCTTAGCTATGGCTTTCCTTACGCGTTACTAGTTACTGATCCATTATGATACGGGGACTGAGATTTTGACTTCCTTCAAACAGAATAAATGAACTCATATATCTGATCACATCCATGAGTGGCGAAGGATACGACGTCTCATTAAACTTGAGCTTCTCGAACAGTTACTGGCCAAATGGTTTACAAAATCATTTGTGAACGAAATTGGTAAGGACATTGCCATGGGTGGAGTAGTCACGAAAGAGTAGGCTATAAGTCGTGATCAATATCTTGACCTCGTTTATTCACAAACGAGAACCCTTTATGATTTACTACCTGACTTACCTCATCCTAATACTTCCAGCACTTCAACTACTCCAGCTACCTCGCATGCAGCTGACAGTTTGATTGGCTCTTCCCAAGTCCAACCACATTTTGTGTCAAGCGTTAACCCTAAATCTGCTTCTTCTAATGTTCAAAATGCTCCATTTCCTGCCACTCCCACCGGCAAGACTTCTGAGGTAAATGCAGTTCAATCTACCCCTGCCGGTAAAAACAAATCTAAAAAGGGGAGAGGCAAGAATAAAGAGGGCAAAAATAATTCTCAAGCAGAGCAAACCAATGTAGAAATTTTGATACAAATTAATGTATTCCTGCGATTCTCCTGATCTAACAATTTCCGCCACTTGTTAAATACAGAATCGCTTCTACTATTATTATTGCGGAAGCAATTTAAACCACGATCATAACCACAATGCACAAAGTGAAATATCAATAACACACAACACATAAGTTTTATCGGGAAAGCGTAAAGCTAAAAACCCCACTATCATATATTATGTATATCATGAATCATGAAACAATCTCATACAAAACTCTAATCCAAGAGCTCTCAGTACAATACAATCGTCTCACACTGTCATACACAAATTAGCAAATACATGCGCCAATTTCCATGTCCAGACAACCTGCCTCCTCTGCACAATCTCTGCAATATGAATTCTTACAATGAATCGAATGAATACAATTGCCTCATTTGCACATGCTCATAAGCATATCCACTGCATGTGTGAACAAATCACAACTGATAGCCAATTGTCCCTTTCACCTGTTATCTCAACTGGATATCCAATGGAACTGACATGCATGTAGTTAACCGTGGCGAATCTTCAGTTGCATGCGAGTTCACTGATTAACTGAACTCTCACTAGTGCATGTTTAGTTACAACTAGTACAACTGATATTAACTCACTTAACTACACTTATAATTCTATTACAATTCCAAATCACTCAATTATGAATGAGATAATAGATTAATATTTATTGTCGAATTTAATTAAGGGAAAACTAAATTAGACACATGTTTCTTGTTGACTTTTCAACAACCAAAACTACCCCTGTTGACGATCGGGATAAGCGCAAACCATGATACCCTTGCCTTATCTGTGGTGATGATCACTACACGAAGGATTGTCCATGACGTGCCGAGGTCACTAAGTTCCTTCAAGGAGCTCCAAAACCACCTGCACCGGCTTTCTTGTCCCAACCCTTCTCGTCTCAACAACAAACCCAGTTGGTCATTCACGACCAACCCTCCTCTTCCACTACATCATATGTTTTGATGTGTACTGGTGATTCTAAGCAGAACAACGTTGCACTCACTACTCGAGATAAAGATTATTCTCCCTCTAAGGAGAAGGTTGATGATTTACCTCCTTATTTGGTACAACCCTCTCTAGTGACTCCACCTACTAATGGTCCTCTTCATCTCGAACGACCGAGCCTCGACACAGTTCTGCGACCCCCCCCAAAGGGTGTCATTCAGAAATCAACTTTCACTCCTCATGCTTGTGCGGCCTAGAACTACAACATTATTGAAGATCTGGCCCAGGCACCTTCTGCGATGTCATCCATTGAAGTCCTTCAGACTTGTCCCACACAATGGAAGGCATTGTTGAAAGCTATCGGTAGAATCGATCCGACGGATACGAATTTGATATTCTTTGACTTGGAAGATCACATTCCAAGGTTACCCCCTCAACTTGCATTCTAGATCCAAGTGGTTGTCTTTGAAAAAAACATTTTCCAAACCGTTATCGATGAGGGTGCCTCGACTTGTGTTATGTCTCTTTCTTGTTGGAAAGCTATTGGCTCTCCTCCTTTGAATGAATCCCAGAACACTCTTAAAGCCTTCAACGGCTCTAGTTTTAAGACCTACGGTGTCCTTCCTTCGTTTCCCATCATGTTAGAAGTTAAAATGGTCCAAGTCGAAGTGGAAGTCTTTGACATTCCCCTTGATTATAATCTTTTGGTTGGTCGCAGATGGATCGATTCCATGCGCGTTGTTGTGTCGACACTTTTCCATGTAGTACGTTTCCCTCATCAAGGAAAGGTCGTTACCGTCGACCAACTAGCCTTCTTCAATTATGATACCCGTACTGGCAATGTACCGTTTATTTCTAAAACCCCACTGGGTTATGAGAACGTCGGTGTAGGTCTTCTCAAGGACTCTTCGTTAATGGGTACTTTCCCCATTCCATTGCCCAATGTTCCATGCTCGTCTGTTTCTTCTATCTACATGATCTCCACCATGCCTCACAAACTTCCTATGTCTCACGACCCTTGGATTGTCCCTGACCCTGGAGATCATATTTGTTTTGGCGACACAATGCTGTTAAGTCCGGTCGAATCTGCTTACCAGGCCATTCAGTCGGAAACACCTTCTACCCCCTCTCTTGATGAGTTGTCTCTTGATCCTTTTCATGTTATTTTTCCCACTGACGAGATGATCATGTCTGTCATGGAGGACACCCCTTAGGAAGATGGGMATCATCATTCCATCCTTTTTCTAGAGCAACATACTCTTGAGAACTACCAACGGATTTCGACTCCGTCGACCGTTGTTGTCATTTCGACGGTTCCCGAGTCTGCACATGATGTGTTTGTCGAAGGGAAATTAAGTAATATCTCACCCATGATTCCCATTGACATATCCATTAAACCTGGGATTGTTGAAAATGTCCATATTGGAGCTTTGTGTTCCCCTGACAAAATAGTCACCTATACGTCCCTCTTCAAAGAATTTTGTGATATCTTCGCCTGGAGATACGAAGAAATGCCAGGTATCGACCTTACGATTGTTATACATGAGATAAATACATACCCCAGTGCTAAACCCATCCGGCAACGCCTTCATCCAATTCACCCACGTAAAGAGGCTACTATTAAGCTCAAAGTCGAGAAACTTCTTAAAGACGGCTTTATTTATTCGGTGGCTCTCATAGACTGGGTTTCCAATCTTGTCCCGATTGACAAGAAACAAGGCACCATTCGTGTCTGCGTTGATTATAGGGATATGAACAAGGCTTTTCCCAAAGACAACTTTCCTACCCCCTTCGTCGATCAGATTGTCAACGATTGCGCTGGCAGTGAAATCTTCTCTCTTATGGATGGTTTCTCCGGCTATAATCAAATCAACATTCTTTCTGAGGATCAACATAAGACTGCTTTTATTTTTCCTTGGGGTACTTTTGCCTATCGAAAACTTCCTTTTGGTCTTAATAATGCGGGCGCAACTTTCTAGCATGCTATGTCTTACGCTTTCCATGATATCAAGCACATCGTTCAACCATATTTGGACGATTTACCTGCTCATTCCATGCACCGATTCAATCACCCTACCCACCTCCGAGCCATTTTCGTTCGATGTTGGTTCTATCATATACGTTTGAATCCTCATAAATGTGTTTTTTGCGTAGAATCCGGCCGTCTTCTAGGTTTTATCATTTCGCGTCAAGGGATCCGGGTGGATCCTTTAAAGGTTGAGGTGATCCTTAATCTCCTTCCTTCTACACTTCGCCAGTTGCAAAGTTTGTAGGGGAAAGCAAACTTTCTTCGTCGTTTTATCCCAAATTATGTCGAGATCACTCGTGGATTCACACGGCTATTAAAGAAGGATTCAGAGTTCATTTGGGATACCATTGCCAACAATGCTTTTGAATCTTTGAAGTTGTCCCTAACGCGAGCCCCGCTTCTTTTTCCTCTCGATTACAGTCACGATTATCTCCTTTACCTTACTACATCTGATTACACCATTGGCATGGTTCTCGTCCAAGAGGATGATTCTCACAACAAACATGTTATTTACTACTTGATTCGAACTCTCACGCTGACTAAAATCAAGTATCAACATGTTGAGAAACTGGCCTTGGCTGCCGTCCAAGCCGTCCAATGCTTCCGGCACTATATTCTCTCACGTAAGACTACAGTGATTTCTCATTGCAACCCTATGCAACATATTTTGACATGTCAATTGCTTGGGGGAAAGTACTCCAAATGGATTTTAATACTCCAGGAGTTTGACTTGGAATTTGAACACGCAAAGTCCAAGAAGTCCTTAGTTTTTTCTGAGTTGATATGCAACTTTCCCCATTCTACAACGAAAAACGTAGCAGCAGATTCATTACCCAATGAATCTCTTTTCCTTATTAGCACTGATGATCTTTGGTATGGGGATATCATTATATATCTCCAAACCTAGACTTTCTAGCCAACTTTGTCCAGTACTGAACGACGTCGCATACGCTATCAAGCTCGTCAATACATTATCCTCGGGGATACACTTTATTGTCGAGGGATTGACTCTATTTTTTGACGTTGTCTAACATTTGATGAAGCTGAGAAAGCCTTGAATGACTACCATTCTGGAGCATGTTGTGGTCATATGTCTGGGTATGCTACTGCTCAGAAGATCTTATGTGCAGGGTATTTTTGGCCTTCTTTGTTTAATGACTGCATCACCATTGTTCAGAAATGCCATGCCTGCCAGACCTATAATCAGAAGATCTGGTCACATCCCGCTCCTCTTCATCATGTGGTCTCAATTGGTCCATTTGCGAAATGGGGCATCGATTTCATGACATGTCACCCTCACTCAGTCCGGGGGCATGGTTACATTATTGTAGCCATTGATTACTTTATGAAATGGGCCGAGGCAATGCCGACATTTGACAACACTGGAAAGACCAAAACATTCTTCCCTTTTAATCACATCATAGCTCGTTTTGGTGTTCCCCAAGCTATTGTCACTGATCATGGTAGCCACTTTAGGAATTTTATGATGTCCAAACTTACTGAGAAGTTGGGTCTTTGCCATGATAACTCAACACCCTATTATCCATAAGCCAACGGCCAGGTTGAAGCAATCAACAAAGTTCTCATAACTATGCTTCGACAGATGATAGGGATTCATAAAACAGGTTCGCATACAATGTTGTTTTTGGCATTGTGGGTGTACCGGACATCCATCAAGTCTGCTACTGGGTTTACACCTTTTCGGTTAGTCTATGGTGTGGAAGCCATTCTCCCTATCGAATGCGAGATACCATCTTTAAAACTAGCTGTTGAACTCCTACCCAACACTTCTGCTAATGAAGAACATCTTTTGTATCTTATGCGATTAGACGAAACTCGACGTGATGCCACCCTAGTCATAGAAGCTCAGAAAAAACGTGTCAAGGCCCAATACGACAAGCATGTCAAGCCTTTCGTTTTCTCTGAAGGTGATCTTGTTCTTCTCTATGAACAAGATCGAGATATGTTAGGAGCTGGGAAATTTGAACCCATGTGGCGAGTTCCTTATATCGTTCGACGAGTTTTGGAAAAAGGAGCTTATGAATTGGTAGATTATGATGGTATCCCTTTGAGTGAACCCAGGAATGGGTTGTACTTGAAGAAGTACTATGGATAAATTCATATGTGCACGAGTACTTGTATTTTTAATGTATCATACTTTTTAGTGTGTTACTATAGTTTGGTTTTTTCGTTATCTGGTCTCTGCCCTTATGTGACATTGTGTTTGATGTCCATATGTTGGAGTCTTCACTACCCTATATTGGCTTCGCTGATGGTGCTAGCCGTGGTACTCAGAACCTTGCTTCCACTGCGTGGGCAATTTATGCTCCTACAAACAAACTTGTCTCCTTACGAGGTGTGTGTCTCGGCCATGCGACCAACAACATTGCAGAGTATAGTGTTGTTATTGAATTATTGGTTGATGCTATCTCACTCAGAATTCATCATTTGGTTGTGCGTCTTGATTCACAGCTTATAGTACTACAGTTAAGTAATGTTTATACTATCTGAAGTCCTACTTTGTTACGGGTGTATTTGTGAATTCGCCTCTTGGAACATTATTTTGATTACATTGAATATCAACATATTCCTAGATGTCTAAATACATTAATAGATGCATTGGCTAATTATGTATTAGACAGACATTTGAATCATTTATAAATCAATCCAATTAATGTTCACACAACACATGATAAACCAGTAGAAGCCGTCTATATATATAACGATCAAAATAGATTTTTACAAAAAGTTTGTCCGAAGACCAATGTCAAAATCTGAAGCTCATAGCTTCTACATAGTGACATCATGGATGACGTTCACGGTAACAAACGACTGCCTGAGCAACCCTACAGAGAAGTCAACTCATAGATGTTGATACTCCTATAGTATGACGCTGGTTGCGTCATGGAACCTCTTCCAGAGGCATGTCTGGAATGTCTGCAGTCAGGCCCTCTAGATTTTGTTCTACCACCTGATAATCCTCGGCATATTGTGGTGCTGCTGCTACCTCTCCTCGCTGCTGAATGGGAGAAGTACCAGGAGGTCGGTATAGTCCAACATCTATGTTATCAACAAACGATTTTGTATTAGTTTTTGGATGAACATATAAAGCAAAAACATTTGAATATGATAAAAAATTCACATAACATTTAAAAAGAGAAAAATGAGTGTACTTCTTACCAAGGTCCCCCCACTGAGCATCCTCTGGCAGTACTAAATCCAGATCTCCTCAGAAATCCAACCCGGCATAAGCATAGTTGTCAACCATCAACAACTGTGGTTGAAGCCAGTCAAAGAAAGTATCATCATACTTGATGATTGGTCTAGCCACATGCCGGGCCATAAGCTGACACCATCTCAACATCCTTGGATCCCTGGGAGCCGGTATATTCCACTCCACCTGCAGCCTCAGTAATGGGACCCTCTCAAGGAAGAAGGACACTAGCAAAGACTCGTACCCAAATTGTTTCAGGTTGCCTCGTCTGCATTTGGTCAACTATATTTTTACGCTACGAAGCATTGCATCTGCCGAGTTGAACACCCAAGGTTCAGTACACTCAATAACATATTGGAAGTAACTCTGTAACACCATGTGAGGAGCAGAACTCCCAACCATCCGAGCTATGGTGAATAGGATAGTACGGAGGGTCAAATATCGTACCCCCCAAATAGCTACTTTTCCTTTCTTTCTCTCAGCCTCGGGAACGCAGTGTAAATGGCCGTACTCACTCATCTGTAGCCCACCACCTCTGCTACCAGTCAGGTTCACATAGTACCCGTGCCAGGACAATCCAGTCCAAAAGTAAATGTCCTCAATGTCTAAAGATAGTGTGTGGACCCCCACATGAAATACATGTTGATCAGGGTCCCACATACGCACCAGGTACTCTAACAACCTGACTTGGGCCCTCATGCCCGGGATACGAAAGTACTTAAGGAGTCCACAGTCTCTCAAAGAAGCAATAGTATGTGGATGATTTTCAACCATTGCATTGTCTTCTTCGTGCTCCCTTTTGTGCCATTCAAGCACCATTTTGATGGCCAATTATCCGCATAAGGGGCACAATAAGAAGTTTAGCAACTTTTTTTCATGATTTGATTCTTGTTCATTGGGTAATTTAAAAAAAAAAAATTGATCTTTGTGGTTCTCGCAGGTGCCCTACGTGCACAGTTCGAGAACCTCGCAGGCTGCTCATGGGCCACCTACGAGAATCACCCATTCTCACAGGTCCCGTGTAGCCTACCTGCAAGAATGGTAGCGCACAAGCAGGGCTCCTAAAATCAACTCTAAAATGAAAATTTAACCAATAAAATTGCAAAATTAAACCATGAAAATGTTAAGGACAAAGAGCCTACCTTACTATCGCTGACGACTCGCTGAATGAATGCTCGTAGCTCCCGCAATCTGACGCCGAACTTGGAGGGTAAAAGAGGGTTTTTTTTTTAGCTCAAATAGTGGAAAGGTAAAAATGATATGGTAAAAGAGTTGTTGCTCCTTTTTATTTACTTTTACTATGTCATTTGGTTTTTTACGATTATTCATCCATTAAACCCTAATCCCTAATGTATTTTTGAGTGTAATTTTTGTAGGAATAATGACTTTAAGGTTCTTATGCAGGGATGCAGATATAAATTTTTCTTTATCATCGCATGTTTTGATTATTTTTTATGGTTTTTTGTATAAAACCTCAAGCGTGGTTTTTGTCTGTTCTTGCGCTCGCAAATACATGAGAACACGATCAAGCATACTTTTATCACTTTTTCAGGCTCAACAAGGTTATACGAAAAAGGAACCCCCCTGAAGTCCTCTTTAAGCTCTTTTTAGACTCTCTAAACATGAAAAGATCGTCGAGCGACCTTGCTATTTTCACGCTCGATAAAGTATTTGAAGAAAGCATCTGGTGAGCGATAATTTATCTCTTTTTCGGTCTCATTCAGACTATTTTACGAAAAAAGAACTGAGATATTTCTCTTTTAAGTGTTTTTCCAGATTCTATAAACATGAAAAACCTTCAAGTTTTCTATCTCTGGACTCGTTAAACAAACATTGACAGACCCATAATGGGACCGAACCACTCCTTCTTAGGGTTCGTTAAAAATACTCCAAGGGACTCATCCGAAGGATGAGCTTATATCAACAAGCATATGTTATCCTCCTCAAGCTTGCGTAAAAATAAAGAGGTACTCGCCAGAAATGGTGGGGGGAAATTTGGGAAAGGGATATGTCTTCATGTTCGTATTAATTGGCAGTAAGTGTCGCTCTTGAACATGACACCCCCTATTCACCATTTGAATCCAGTTTGGGAAATCCATTTGTCTCTCATTTGATTTGCTACAAGGTTATTTCCTGTGTCGTCTTTGAGTCAATGCTGCCAAATCATTGGTCATGTCGTTCATATGTTCAAGAGAAGTTCATCTGAAACCTATATTGAGTTGGCCATATGCAGTTGTCCATTCTCTCTGTGTCGGCCTTCCCTATGTCCGGTCCAATTTACATCATACTCTGGTTCACCTTCAAAATCTGTTACTCATTTCGTGTCATTGATGGGGGATACATAAAGACCCTCCTGTGACGAGTTTTGTTCTGTCAACTTGATCTCATTATCCGGAATCAAGACATAGAAATTCTTTGGTACCTTCGAGCTTGCATGCCTCAATGGCAGGTTTCCTCGCTTTCGACAGTGGGTTTACATCATTGACTCCTGATCGAAAAATTTCATCGGATGTTCGACTTCAACTCATTTATTCACACTTAATGGATTGTACTAGGGTACCTTGGGAGTCATTGACATCAATGGTGATTTCCCTCGCACTTTTTAATGGTTTCATCAATGACTGGTAATCAAGTGGTTTCTGCCATGTTCGACTTCAACACATGTAATCACATGGTTAGATTCGTACTTTGGGTGACGAGATTGAAGACCCTGGATATCATCTCTTTTTTCCAGGTTGTGATGGAGTATGTATAATCTGTGACACATAGATCCACTGTGTATGTCTTGTGGCTATGTCGTCTCAATTTGAATATTTTCGCATAGATCCACAGTGTATTCCTGGTGGCTATGCTATATTTTCACGGCATGGATCCACAGTGTATGATTGGTGGCCATGACCCAGGTCTACAATTGTCATCAGTCTATGATCTAAATATGGGAATGCCTACCTCAGAATTGGTATATATGATATTCTACAGATGCTTGGTTGTTTGCAGGTTTTCGATTAGGTGTGTTCCTGGTTCTCGACACACACATGCAACTTACAAAGTCTTTCGGGTGTCACTAATTCCAACATCATACTTTGGGAGGCATTCTGTTACCCATAATTTTGGTCGTCATGATGATGTATTGATGATGGTGTACTCAGGCTCTTCATAAGAACTTTCTCCTGAGAAAAGTTACTTTCATCTCTTCACAGAAACCTCATTTTTGAAGAAGGTTTGCAGGCTGCTAGTATATTTGGCTGTGAGAATGACCCATTCTCGCAGGCTGNTTCTAGAAGGATGGGTTGGCATTCGAATGGTTATCCTAGTACTGAATTCCCTGATATTTTGGGATCATTCTTATCCAAGTAACTAATTCATTCTCTCCTATATATTGAGGGAATTCTCATGGAAAAGGTTAAGCAAGATTCATTGGAGAATTGGTGAAAGAATTGTGTGAAGGACTTAGCATTGAACAACAACTTGGAGACTCCAGCAAGTCGACCAAGAGGATTTGATCTTCTTCATGCAAGGATTGAGAAAGTGTGTGTGTCGGAGCCAAGGGCCATCAAAAGGAAGTTTGCGACATCAAGGCTCAGGTTGTAATCTTTACTTTCCATTAATATGATACAGTGGCATGTCCCTTTCCCATAAATCTATTTCCACTTTATTGTATAATTCCTTGATCATATACATAGGTTGACTGTTGAATAGATTGTGCTATCTTCACTTTGGTTGGTTTGTGTTGTCTTGGTCTTGACTGCACGAGAGCACTGGAGTGAAGAAGGAGCAACAAAGACCATAGGAAGCGATAATAAGGTATGTTACTTGTTCTTGCCTCCTAGTTAAATTCAATGGTCAAAACCTAGGGAAAGAGTCATGTCCTGTCTTTCTTTGTTTTAGATCCAAGTGGATCTAGGGAAATCTGTTAGTGTCCGCACCTACCGATTTATCCAATAA
Source organism: Picea mariana (assembly GCA_032191745.1). Lineage (NCBI taxonomy): Eukaryota > Viridiplantae > Streptophyta > Pinopsida > Pinales > Pinaceae > Picea > Picea mariana. The sequence goes on along the minus strand of JASDQU010014038.1, from coordinate 182,740 downwards.
CACTTGGTCTAATCAGTTTTCTAAAAACATGATTGGTTCAAGCGATAGTACCAAGTAGAGTGATCAAAGTGCCAGTAGGGATAGCTGGGCTGACCAACCCTCAAAGTCAAGAACAACTATAGGGAATAAGTTACATGGACTTAGTTTTATTCTAGATGACTATCAAAGAATTACCAAGATTATATATAGCAGTGATGCAAGAATTACGCCTTCACACAGACATTGCAGACATAGAAATAGTAAAGGCAGAAGTAAAGAAAGAAGAACTGTAGAGACAATACAAAACTGTGCTACAGGAAAAGTGCGCAATAGAACAATGAGTATAACTCATAGAAAAGGATAAAATCAAATCAAACATATAGGAAGAAAAAGATAAGAGGGAGAATCTTGAATCAAAAGAGAAGGTTAAGAAATCCCAACATAAAAAGAAAGTAGTAGAGAAAAAGGATGAAGAAATAAGGAAGGAAAAGGAGGAAGCTAAGAAAATGGCACAGAAAGTTCAATCAATGGTACAAAAGTTATATAAAGAAGTACCAAAAGTACCAATGGTGGTAGAAGCCACAATAAAAGAACAAGTGGGTAATATCAACAAGGTTATCCAAGGCCTTCACAAGAAAATTATAGAATTGGAAGTGAACGCAACACCAGGGACACCACCAAAAGAAAGAGCAAAGAGGGAAAGGATTGCACAGAGAGTGGTGGTGAATATTAAAAATTAGAACAAGAGTGAATAAATATATGTGAAGAAGGAACGCACATATGGACAGAGATGACAAACACCCTGGAGATGCAAGCACTAGATGAGAACATCAAGGTTGCGTAGGAAAAAATGATTCAAGCCACTGAGCACGCAAATATTCTCCCACCAATCGAAAGAATGAAAACACTATTGGTGAAAAGAAAAACACATATTGCAGTGGAACAAATGAAGGAATAAATTTGAAGGGTTACACAAGAGTTTTGACGACGACAAGACGAGGCACTCAAGGTACTAGAGAAACTAGCTACCATGAAAACTAGCATGATAGTAGCAACGCAAGACACTAAGGCCAAACTAAATAACCTGACGATGTAGAAAATGGAAGAAATTGTGAACAAGGAGGCCGATGTCACAGGAGTAGTATAGGAAGTGAAGGAAAGCCTCTAAAAAATCATTGAGGCATAGAAGAGCATGACACAACATGCCTAAGTTGCTCGAGATGAGCCACAAGTGAGTGTTGGGGGCCTGTTGGGAAGGCAGGTTGAATAGAGAATAGAGAGAAGAAATTATGCACTGAGAAAAGGATCAAGATCAAGAAGATCAAGAATGAAGAGAGAAGAAAGAGAATAAGAGGGGAGACAGGAAGGAACAAGATCCCATAAAATATATGAAAATTGGTCGAGCATGAGTTGTATCCATTTCAGAATGAGTTTTCACCAGTGGAGTAGGAGTGGGAGACAACCCATTCTGAGATGGAAAGAAAACCTGAGGTAAAAGGAAATAAAGTAGAGAATTTGAAAGAGAATGCTAGAGATAATTGAGAGAATTTTGAAGGAAGTTTAGAGGTCAAAGTGACAACTGCGATAGTGGAAAGCTAAGAGTAATTGTTGTGATTGTAGGAATTTTTTTGTAAATATTCCATGAATTTAACCAATGGAAGCTATATTGAACATCTATTGTAGCGCAGAGCGCACCAAAATACCTTGAATATAATAAATAAGAAAATATTTTTGGACGTAGCCTAGGAGGGGGTGAACCACAGTAACCTTGTGTCGATTTATGTTGTGAAATGGTGCTTCATATTTACAATAGGTTAATTTATGTTTGTGTGATGTTGATATTTTATTTTCCTATGATGAATGCTTATGTTTAATGATAATGTTAAAAGATTCATGCGCAATAACATTAATGTATGTTTAACTATTAATTGATAAGAATCTAACCTCATACCCATAAAGAATCAGGTAACGAGGATATATTAACTAGAGTACAGTGTGAAAAAGGGTCTATTAGATATGAAAGGGCATATCTTCCTTTGTTCCTTGACTGTTGCAAAATCTTGGTTCCTGCAATCCCCAAAAAGATACCTTCGATGAGACTTCTCCTTCTCGCACGTGATGCTGAAAGGGTCGATATCTGTATGGTTTTGTTGGAAAACTTACTTTGAACCCATGGTCTTTAACCTATTCATGTCCGCACACCAACAAGCATTTAAATATTTTATTCATAAATTCTTGGAAGTATACTTGGATAACTGGATAATGTTTAGTTTGTTGAAGAACCATGTGGAAACTTTGTGCTTGATGTTGGACAAATGTAGAAAGTTCTAGATTTATTTGAACCTGAAGAAGTGCATTTTTTGTGCACTTTTTGGAATCCTATTGGGTCACGTAGTATGTAAACAAGGACTTTTGGTTGATCAAACAAGGATTGTTTTCATAGTTTATTTTCCACTACCTACTTTAGTGCAACAACTGCGAGAAACATTAGGTCATACAGGGTACTACAAAATTTTTATTAGAGGATACACATAGATCACATCCCCGCTGGAAAAGTTGTTGAAGAAGGAGGTCAAGTTTCAATCAAATGAAGAATGTCAACAAATTTTGGATACCTTGAAGCAGAAACGGTTTATTGCACCAATTTTAGTATATTTTCTAATTGGAAGAAGGAATTACATGTCCATGCAGATGCATCCTCTATAACATTAGGTGTAGTTCTATATCATCCATGGGAAGGATGCTTGGACCATCCCATTACATTTTCTAGTAGGAAGTTGTCAAGTACTAAACAAAATTACACTACTACAGAGTGTGAGCGATTGGCATTGGTGTATGCACTACAAAATTTTAGGCATTATCTACTAGGATCACATTTTAATATGTACATTCATCATTTTCCAATAAGATACTTAGTTAATAAACCATTGTTGGGGGGGAATATATGCATATGCCTATTTCTATTTCAGGAGTACAACTTTGAACTAATTGTGAAACCAGGGAAATTGAACTTAGGACCTATTCATTTGTCAGGCATAATGATATGGGAAGATGTCAAAAATTTGTATGACAGTATACCATACACAAACTTGTATCCAATATAAATGGTTTATGATTACTTCACATATGTGTTCCAGTTCTTGAGAACACAAATATCCCCACCCTACTTGAGAACCACACAAAAGAAACAATTGGTAGTAAAGGAAACAAATTATCATCTTATAGCAGGGAATTTTTATAAGTTAGGTGCATATAGTATTCTTCAGTGATGTGTATTGGAGCATGAAAGGCCTATGATATTAATAGAGGCACATGAAGGAGTTTCAAGAGGCCACTATGTAGGGAAAGCGATGGCTCAAAAGATTTTCTGTGTAGGACTTTGATGGCCCACCCTTCATAAGGATGCTAAGGAGATATGTCAGACATGTAATGTATGTTAGAGAGTTGGAAATACATATAGAAGAGACGAGATTCCTTTAATACTACAAGTTACATTACATTATTTTGATAAATGGGAATTTGATTTCATTGGACTGATCAACCCACCAACAAAACGGTTAGGAGGAAGATATATAATCACTGTGACATATTATTTGACCTAATGGGTTGAAGAAAAATTTGTCAGAGATTATAGCATGGATACTATTGTGGAGTTTCTTTTTGAGAATGTTGTTACAAGGTTTGGATGTCTTAGAATATTTATGAGTGATCAACATAGTCATTTTTTTAATAGAATTATTGTTTCTTTGAAAGAGGAATTTTAGATTCATCACTAGAAGATAACACTTTATCTCCCTTAGGAAAATGGAATAGTGGAAGCATTTAAAAAGATCCTGGAGCATGCACTGACGAAGAAATGTAATGTAAATTGATATGATTGGGATTTGAGGATTCATGTAGTACTATGGGAATATAGAACCACATGTAATAATATTACAGGACATACACCATTTTTATTAGTATATAGTTAGGAAGTAGTTATTCCCATGGAGTTCATTGTACCAATTGTTTGCGTTGTTACGTTGATAGAGCTTACTGATTCTAGAACAATATATAAAATAATTTTAGAGCTGGTAAAACTATAGGAAGATCATTTTGTCGTGGGATTTCATCAGTAGGTGTCGAAAGCACATGAGAAGACATGGCATGAAAAACACATTAAAAAGAAGAAGTTTCAGATGGCAGACTTAGTTTTTCTCTATGACAACAATTTTTTACAACACCCTAGAAAGTTCCAAATGAACTAGTTGGGTCCATATGTGATAATATTTGTGAAAGAAAAAGGTGTTGTTTAGTTGGATAAATTGAGTGGGGAAACCATGAAGGGGCTCATAAATGGTATTTGAATGAAAATATATAGGGACAACTATGATTTCACGCACTAGACGAACTATGCAATATGTGTACCATAGTATTTGTATTATATTTTATTATAGAGGAAAAAATAAAGAAATAAAGTTATAATTGTAAATTGTTCAAAAGAATCAAGGATGAATAATAAAATGTCATGGAAATCAAGGAAAGTTGAACTACGCAGAGAAAGGAGAAGTGAAGAACCAGGATAAATACCTACACGAAGGAAGAGTAAATCATTAAAGAGAAAACACGATGGGAAGATGACAGAAACACATAGTCATAAATGAAAAGAAATTACAAATATCTTAACATGATGGAAAATATAAACCATGATCCACCAGATAATTCGAATTTAATGTAGAATATGAAATGAATTGAATGTGAGTACAATCAGATGGGACTGGATATTTGGGTGCGAAGAGGAAGATAATAGTTGGTAGAAATATATAAAAATAGAGAAAGGGAAATGAGAAAAGGTTAGCGTTGCATGCACATTCGAGAGAAAAGAGAACCAAAGGAGAGACAACACTAAAGAAAGATAGAGCCAAGTGTGTTTAAGGAAGAACAAAACTATAGAGAGCTATGGTGCTACCAAATATAAGAGAATCTATGTTAGGAACAAAGAAATAATGCACTAAGCAGAAAGAAACACCAGTACAAGAAGAAACCCCCGAGGCATTCGATCCAGTCAACTTTCCTAGAGCATATGTGCCACCAAGAAAGCTGACAACAAAACAAGTCAGACTATAGAAGAAGACAAAGTATGACATGGTTACACCAGTGATTCTACCTATTGTCATTGTCAAGGGAGATATGTTAGGTCGAGAAATAGATAACCTAAGGTATTTAGACCATGACCTGGAATATTTAAGAAGTTTCCAGAGTTAGAGTCATAATTATTTGCATGTAGAAATGAACCCCAGATCACTTGTGATCATAGTTGAGCTGAAGGAATGGGAAAAATGATTACAACGAACATGAATACTAAATATGTTGGAGATATCTCATTTTGGAAGGAGCATGCAGATAAAAATTTGTGTCAAATTATTGCTATGTTGCATCCATGGAGGTTTATTATGGTTGGATAGAGTAGTGTCGATTGACACATAGTTGATTGCATGGATGAAATGATTTCCATTAGTAGGCGAAGAATCTTTATAGTTGTTCATAGACAAGAGGAAGGAAAAATCCTTAGAAAAATAGATGAAGTAAAATTATGGCACATTTAGAGGAGCACGTGGACTAGATATTGTGAGCATCAATAATTTTATTGTAAGATTTGTGACATAGATGTTGACCTATAATCTACTGAGAAAATGTTGCAAGGAAAGAGTACTAGTGGGAGTCATAAAAGTAGTCGAGAAATGTGCCATGAGAATGATGATGAAATGATCAACATTTCTGGTAAATAAGTTTTTAATGGAATGCAAGAAGGCATGAGAGAAAGTAAAAAAGTTCCATTATGTATGGTTATTATTTTTCATAGAATTGACTACTTGGAGGGAGCATGAAGAGATGCATTTCTAGGAAGGAATGCATAAACCATTCTTGGTACAAAGATATGTATCATTATGGCACATCGTTCATAAGAATAGATAGTTGGACAATAATATAACTTTTTAAATCTATAAGGAGACTATTCGAAAATGGATTGAATACACGTAGCACATTCAACCATAGATAGTTGAATCTTATAAGGACATTGTGTGGTTTAAGGAAGGGTAGAACCATATGTATATTCAGGAAAAAAAGGATCCAGATCAACAATGGTTTCCGATGCATTACATGGTTCTAGAGAAAGAAATCAACCATATTGTAAAAGACTGGGATGAAGAGTGGAGGATCCTAGAGACATAAATAGTCCAGAAGGATGCGGAACAACTAGAAAAGTAAACAAACTAACTAGATAAATATGAAGAAGAATTAGAATAATAACAAGGAGAAAAAGGAAATAGTGAAAGTGGGATCCATGAAATCCCACTGCCTGTGGGAGAAAAGAGGAAGGAACATTTGAAGGAGAAATTAATGCACAAACGTAAGAAGAGGAAATACTTCAAGAAAGTAGCGATCCAAGATTTGATTGAGGAGGAATTAGAGAAAATAGAAGATCAAGTGAATGAAGTAAGATAAGAAGAATTTCTATGGGCCATGTAGAAACAAGATGAAATGCATATGACTTTGTAGGCACAGATAGTGACACTACACCAAATTTTGGAATCAACAAGGGTAATGCTAGTTAGAATGAGAGAAGAAGAAAATACTAAGAGTATAGCCAAGATGACAGAGTCACAATGATCAAAATTAGTAGAGCATGTAAATATCAATGAACCTACACAGATAAGATCTAGCTAGCAAATGACATACACAGTTTGTAGAAAAATGAGAGAAGAGAGAAAAGATAGAGCAAGAACAAAAAATTTTCATTAACCCAATGAATGAATGATAATTTAAACATGATATACTCTGTATAAATCAACTAATGTGCATTGGAGGAGAAGCCAATGCACCATAGTCTTGGTCTAGAGTGAACTAGGAACACAACGACAATTATGGGAGTAAACCGCCACCTAGTCTGAGTTAACTAGTCTCTTAGTCCTCAATTAATTGATTAAAGTAGAGTGAAGTGAGGAGGATATTAGGGAATCATGAGTAATGTGCTAGTATGGTGATAATCCCAAGGACACTGTGCATTAGTTGGTGATTATACCAATGTTGCATGGTGATAAAACCAATGTGGCGTCTAGACTCCACTCAACTAATCAAACTCAAGTGTGAAATAAACTATAGGGCATTGAATAATGACTAATAAACATAAGGAAAACCTTAGGAAAAATAAATTCTAGGTGTGTGTGAAGTATCTCCAACACCCCCCCTGAACATCACTATGGTGAAAATAAATAATGGTTCCCAGAAATGAGGCCATGTTAGGTACCCAATTACAAAAGATACAATGAAATAAATGAGGAAACATGGAAAACCTCATGGGAAAATCCCCCCTCAAAGTACAATGTATGTAAGAAAAATAACTGACAGTTGCTAGGCAACTATGTCCTTCACTCTAAGATGAATGCACAGAGAATGGAACATCTTCTTAGTGAAGGTCTTGGTGAAGATGTCTGTAGTCTAATCTATTGAAGGATAAAACTATAGGTCGATGATCCCATTATGTACTAAGTCCCACACGTAGTGCATGTGGATCTTGATGTGCTTCGTCTAATGTCTCTGAACTGGATCTCTACATAACTTTAGAGTTCTCTGGTTTTCCAACCAAGTGATGATCAACCAATGAAACTAAATTCCAACCTTGGCGAGAAAATATTGTAACCACATAGCCTGAATGGTTATGTTAAATACCCCTATGTACTATTCCTCAGATGAAGATATATAAATAGTAGCCTGCTTCTTGCTCGAACAATAGATAGGCTGAAAACCAAGACTGGGTGAGTAACCAGATGTGGAATTGCAATCAATGTTATCTCCATCCCAGTCAGAATCAATGATTTCGATGAGTTCCAATGTAGATTATGTTGCATAGTGAATCCAAAAGGTGATGGTTCCCTGTACATATCAAAGGATATGCTTTGCACCCTTCCATTGTAGCTCGTTCTTCTCCTACATGAACTTGGAGACTTCTCCAACTACATAGGAGAGGTATGGTTTGGAGTGTGTGATATACAAAAATATCCCCACTAGCTGTCTGTACAATGTATTTTCCACCAGTGGAGTGTCCCTGCCATCCTCAATTCTGACTCCTAATAGGAAAGGAGTCAGGGATGAATTACATTTTGTCATGTGAAATATCTCAAGGAGATCTCATGCATACTTGGCCTGAGACAGTTTGATTCGTGATGCACCCTGACTAATATCAAGTCCAAGGAAGAAATGTAGCAGACCCATGTTCATCATCATGAAACTATCATGAAAAATCCTCTTTACTGCAAAAATCATTGAATTTGAGCAACCGGTGATCAAGAAATCATCAACATACAAAACTAGAAGTAGAAGTGAATCAGCCATCCTAAGCATGTAAACATTCATGTCTAACTTACAACATACAAAGTTCTATGATAACATGTAGAATTCCATCTTGTCATACCATGCCCTTGGGGCATGGTTGATTCCATAAAGAAACTTCTTCAGTTGATAGACCAAAGATGAATCCTACACAAATCCTTGGGGTCGATCCATATTGATCTCCTTAGAGAGATCGCCGTGAATAAACTCATTCTTCACCTCCATTTTATGGACATACCATCCTTTGGCTACTGCAATGGCAAGTGACAAATGTATGGAATCCATATTTTCTACTGGAGTGAAGGTCTCATCATAGTCAATTTTGTGCACTTGTTGAAATTCATTGACAACTAGTCTGGCTTTGTGTTGAGTCCCCATTTTGACATGTATAATTCCCTACCTTACCTTGTATCTGAGCCCTTCTTTCCTATGTTATAAGACTATACTTGACTATTTACTCCCAAACACATACCTAATGACCTAGTTCATGTTCAGAAGAGGTAATTGATGATTTAAATCATGTTTTGTTTAACTTTCTTGAATTAATTCGATTAAAGTGTTTTATTTTGTATAGTCCTAATGGTTTAACTCATGAGCAGTGTATTCCGGTACTTGCACCATTTCGGTACCACAAGTCATCATGAATTTCGGTACCTAATCTATTCTGGTACCCAATGCAGTTTTGATCTAGTACTATTAGCTCCACATCCATTCTGGTACCGAGTCATGTGTTATTCCATTACTGTCTTCTCTGCATCCATTCCAGTACCCAGATTCACGGCTGTGTGTATTCCGGTACTAAAACCTTTGTTTCCAGAATGCACCAGTTGGACCAATATGATGATGAAGATTTTGAGAAAGAAATTGGATAGAACCTTCTAAATCAGTTTTCCAGATTATGAAGGACTCCATAACTCATGCACTTCATGTCATGAGGATGGAGTCGATTCCTAGAAATTCGATGTAAATATCAGTTGTAATATCTTTAAAAACTATTTAATGTTTATCCATAGATATTGATAGTATCATCTTACCTTCTATATAAGGGACGTTGTATAGGTGATAGTAAGTGGAAAATAAGGAATGTAACAAGTATTTTATCAGAACCAGATAATACATATCATTTCTATGTATGAGGTGAAGAATTGTTGATCAAATTTACCAGTTGAATTAATGCAAAAGATCTATTATGAAAATCTCTGCGTATGAGTAAAATGTCTTAGTCTGTTACTTCCTTAAGAGGTTCCTTGTTGGTTCAACAAGGGCCCACTGCCCCAACCAAGTTAAAACTCCTTGTATACATTTTGTGTGATTGTGTGAGTGTTTTACAGTAGTGTGTGTTATTGATCTTTAATCTATTTCAAGATTTCAACATTGAGTTATTTGTTTCTGGATTAGTGTGAACAATCATGTGCTAGATTGAATAGATATCTCCTTCTCAAATATTGGAGATTTCCATTTAAATTGTCTGAAGTGTGAGATTGGTATCTTGAGTGTATGATTGCAGTAGTTTTGTTATATCAAGGAACTAGAAGACTTTATATCTCATCTTCATGCTCCATAGTGAAGTCTCTCAGTTACGTTGACTGTTCCTTGTAATGGTTTATTTGAATTGCATAAAGCTGGAATTGATTTCGATTTCAAGAGTGATCGGAGTTGATTGCTATTTATTGTTTTGATTGTTATAGGAGACGAGATTCTTAGGTTAATCTATCTAATTCATAATCCTGGAATGAACAGACTTGTTTCCCTAGGATAGAATCTTTTTGATTGGTTGTTGTTTGAAGAAGTTTCATTATCAATTGTCTCTTCTAAGTTCAAAGGCTTTTGAAGTATTTAGAAATCTTAGAAACATATTTTTTATGTTATTAATTATTTCCTATATGCAACAGACATAGGTAGGTTACCTATTCTCAGCACATATAGTGTAACAACTCTTTTGATTATGAATCTTGGATTGACATATAAATGAGTGTAAGATATACATTGAACATATTTGTACACCAACATTTTGGCGACGTTGCCAGGGAGTTGTAAATGGTAATATGTATCATTTTGAGTTTTGATTGGTTTGATGAAGTTTGGATTGGATTTAAGGAAAATCTGAGGGTGGAGAGAACATGGTAAGATGAGAGGTAAGAACCTGTGCATCCACTTTGGTGGGGTTGCTCCAAATTCGGGTTTTCCTCCTACCTTTGATAATTAGGAATTTTTGTTTTTATTTATTTACTGGAATTTCTTTTATGAGTAGGTATAGGGATAATAAAGGTATATTTATTGCTCCCAAAATTTCAGAAAAGATAGAAAAAAAACAACAAAAAAAGCCCCCTCCCATACTAATTCATCTAAAGTTCGTGCAGGAAAAATTCTCGGAGGAGAGATCTCAAAGGAAGTGATTGCAACAAAAAATAAAGGCACTAAATCTAAAGCCACTGTTCAGATCGAAATCATAAGAAAAAATAAAAAGAGGAAGCATTGGCGACCCCATCAAAAGGAGAAGCTAGAAAAGAAATAGAGGTAGTATTAGAGGAGGCTGCATCTGCTATTGGAAGGCCACAAAAAACTTTGGAACATATAAAGATACCAAATAACCCAGTGATTGAACCATCACTCAGTGGAGAGACCTCACCACCCCCCTATAGGCTGTTTGGAGATATGGCAGAAGAAGAGGGAAATGCAACTAATGAAACAGAGACATTTGGATTTCCCATACTGGATGTCTCCAGAGATGTTTCTATGAAGAACATTCCCTTATCCTCACTACCACACTTCCATGGTATGTGGACAGAAGACCCTAACTCATTTTTATTTGAATTTGACATATTGTGTAGGAGTTATAACTACACATATAATGCTAAAAAATTAAAACTTTTCCCAACTACACTAAATGATTTGGCACTAAGTTGGTTCATGAGCCTAGGAGAACACACCATTTTGTCTTAGGATGGTATGAAGGAGACCTTCCTCCAGAAATACCAAGAGTACTGCAGACCTAGGGATGCTAGAAATGATATATTCAAAATGCAACAATATGAAGAACAAAGCTTAGAAGATTACCTAGAGAGAATCTTATACAACTACCAAAAGACTAAGCAGTTTTCCTTAGACATAGATACAGTTAGGACTGTCTTTCTAAAGGGTGTGAGGGATTATTACATTGAAGTACTAAACCTCATGAGTTTTTTCGATGTGTACGAAAATACATTTGCATACATAGTAGAGTATTGCAAAATATACCCTCGCAGTCAAGCCAAAACTGAAAAAAGTATAAGGGATCCTACAAACAAAATTGTTAAACCCACATATGGAGGTGTCACTAGGATTGAACTGGGAAATATATTAGAAAATTTCAAAACATATATCCTAAAAAACATCAGTTCCCAACTTGATACTATGAAAATTAAAAGAAAACAAGAGGAATAAATTGTTGCGTTAGCAATTTTCTTTCATCAGTGTAGGAAGAAGAACCCTGAAAAGGAATTCCCCCTTAATGTTATTGAAATATGTGGTCTTTGTACATAGGACCATCCTACTAATGAGTGCCCTTCTCTACCTAGACTCAAGGCCATATTCAAGGGAGGAGGAGAACCTGAAACATCCTACCCCCCTAGGATACCATGGAGACAACAAAACCCCGATATGTTTGCAGACCCACCTACACAATACCCACAAAACCAATGGGTACCTCCCATGTCGTATCCTCAATGGTTGCCACAACAGCCATAAACCCAACCTTGTCAACAAGGGTAGAGAGGACCTGTATATGGGAATGTTCCCTTCCATCCAAAAAAATTTCCCACCTATCCACAATACCCTTCGAACATTTCCCAGCTACTCCCAGGATTTAACCCTCCTTCTCTTCTTCCACCTCATAGTTGAAACAACAACTTGTACTGCCCATGAATCCAAATATGCGGAAACAAATGAAAGATGCACCTATTCAAAACCCTCCTCGGCTTACCCCTATTCCTTCACAACCTATCACTAACCTAAATAATAGGTCGACACAACTTGTACAAAATGTTGAAGTACAAAACTTCCCCACTTATGTAATAACACTAGCTCCATTCAATGGAATTGAATTAAGATCAAGGAGGGTTGTAAACAAAACAAATCCTACTATGGTTATCCAAGAAGAACAATTAGATAATCACACAAATCAAGAAGAAGAAAAAATAGATGTCCAAACAGTTCAAAGAAAAGAACAAATGACTAATCCATTAAATGAATAAAGAGACACCCCAGTACAA
>JASDQU010014038.1:108165-140570 GCA_032191745.1 Picea mariana | reverse complement strand
TTAGTGCACTGTTGTATGGAGAATTGATGCTGCAGCAAATAGAGACAGCCACAAGGTTATCACAAGTAGTGGAAGTTCTTCATGCATGATGAGCAAATGTGTGTGTGTCAAATCTAGAAGCCGTTGAAAGGAGATCTACGACATCAAGGCTCAGGTTGTATATTTCTCTTTCAATTAATATAATACATGAATATGTCCCTTTCCCATAATGATGATATCATCTTATTACATGATTCCTTGATCACATGTATAGTCTAGAGTTTTGAATATATTAATGTCTTTGATGTGATTGGTTTGTGTTGTTGTGATTGGACGACGCAAGAGCATCGTAGCAGAGCAAATATCAACAGAGATAAGGAGAGCTTTCATAAAGTAAGTACATCATCCTTCTTCTCTTGTCCATTCAATACTTTAGAACTAGGGAAAGAGTAGTATTCTGTCACAGTTTGTTCCAGATCCAGGTGGATCTGGGTAGATTGGTTTGTGTCCGCACTCACGAATTTATCCTTGAACAAAGAGTACAAATCATGATAGGCCTTGGTTACTTCCAGTCCCAATTCTTCCATCACTGTTTTGGGCATGAGGTTATGGGAAGCCCTTGAATCCATCAAGCAGTTATGCAACACCTTATCATGTATGTTTAGGGATGTGTAGAAGGGAGGGGATGAATCATCTCTGTATTCTACCATGGGAACTAGGATGACTTATGGCTTTTCATCTTGGATATTTTCTGAGTCTGTGGTAAGCTGGGGTGGCTCGGACTGCAACAGTTTGGAGAGGGACCTTTTGAAATCTTCATTTTTAACTAGTTCCGAGAGGGATAGGAATTCTAATATTTTGAATTTCGTGCTCAAAATTAAAGGAGGAATGAGGCTTAGGAATTTCCCTTACCTCGGGGACAGGGTCTTTGGTTGTTGGAAAAATATTCTGAGTTTTATTTTCCTTGGTAGTGAGTGCTACAGGCTTAGCAGGCCTTTCTGCTATGAGAGGCTGATCAACGGTCTTAGACCACCCTTTGTTCTTCTTTGACCTAAGGCTATATCTGTTGGGACTGTTATCCTTGGCCTTTCCCCCCTTACTCAGTTCATTGATTTGACTATTCATGAGGGATTCTTCATATGAAGATTGAGTCAAATGTGGAAAATGGGAGGTGTCTTCAATACAGTGAATTTTAGGACCAATCTCATCTATCTCCTCTCCTTCCTCATCAACAAAAAGGTTATTTTGGAGAGGATTTTGAATTCTATGATCATCTCTATCTCTATTCCTTTGTTCCCTTGGAATCATCTAAGGAACATTGTTATTCAGCCTCCTGAAGCCTCTACTATCAATATTTTTGGAATTTCTATATATGGGCTTCCCTTCTAACTCCCACCTTTTGATCTTAGCCGAAAGTGATTTCAGCACCTTAGTTACTTCATCCATCTGAGGGGGGAGGACAAAGGAATCAGATGTGGAGTATTCATATCTTCTACTGGGTATGTCTCTGTCAGTATTACTCCTGATTCTATCAACAACCAATATATTCAACTCAACTTCCATAGCCGAGTCTTTCATGTGAGCCAGGGAATCAAATCGTCTTTCCCTCAACAAAAGGAAGAAATTTGGGTCAAAGGCGTTGGAATAAGTAATTTTGGCTGAATCTTCTGAGGGATTTATCTCATAAAGGATCATATTGTACATCTTATTGAACCTCATGGAGAATTCATAGACAGACTCTCCTTCCTTTCTCTTCAAATACCCAAACTTTGTTATGTAATACATGAAGTCTTTCTTATCTCCCCACTGTCTCAAGAAGTCATTATCCAAAGCTTCTATCCCATCGATGGATCCAGGAGGCAGGGCCATAAACCACTTACTAGCCTCACCTTCAAGGCTATGAAAAAAATCCTCATCCATACGTCTGCATGCATGATGACATGATGATCTATAAAACTATAAAAGGCTTCAAGGTGTTCTTCTGCAGTTATATCCCCTTCACCTGTAAACTTGGGAAACTGCTTGAGGTATCCATCTACTAGAAGGGAATTGAGTGGATGAGGAAATACAAGGGGAGAATACCCAACAGCTATAATTGCCTCCATCTTGGTCATGGGGGGATTTTCTCCTGCCATAAGGATATTAGGTGGAAGACAACTAGGAGGAGAAGGTGTTCGGATAGGGGAAATGTTATAACCCTAATTTGCACCAGACATGTTTACCTGGTATCAAGCCATGTCATATGCCTTCTTTACCAATCTAGTACTGAACACCTCTTCTTAAAAACACCCTTTTTAAAAGCCCACGTACCCTGCTCCACTATAGCCCACGTGTACACTCTAGCTGACTCAGTACAAACCGCGTGTACCTACAAAAGAATGAAAAAAGGAAAGTTGTTGATGGAACACACAACTTTGGGTAACTTAACTAAACCTTTCGGCCATGCATGGCCGGTCATTCGACCAAATACCTAGCTCCTTCTAGTCTATAAAATAAGGGGTAAGGGTCCCGATTGAAAGGACGAAAATCATAGTAAAGAAACTATATCCAATTGAGCACTCCCCTTGTCTTAACCTTTAGCCTTCCTTGTCAAAAGAGAAATATAGAGCAAAGCAATTGGAGGACAGTTGAAGAGGAGCCCAGGACCAGTTTGGAGGAGCAGTGTCGAACACATATTGTAAGTTTACTCTTGTGAAGATTAATACAAAAAGGAATACTTTTCCCGTCCCACCATATCATGTGTTTAAGTTGACTGTTTATTTTATGATATTGTCACAACTAACCCAACAATTAGTATATGAAATACATGTTCGCAGCTTTTTGTTTGTTCATGTGTGAATGAAGGTCAGCTTTGGGAGGAGGCTTACAATCAAAGAGTGAGTGAAAGCAAAGGGATAAACATCAAACGAAGGACTTAAGGTAGAGTTACCGAATCTCATTTACACCTTTGTATTGCATGAATGTGGGGTTTTGTGTTGGGAGAATAGGAAAGAGTAGAAGCCTTTGAAATGGTCATTTTTTCATGCATGATTAGAGCGCTTAAATGATAAGTTCGTAGGAGGGATTCCCACCCACAACAGAATTGGTGACTATACTAGGGATCTCTAGGGTTTTCTGGGAGTATTTTTTGGGTATTTTTAAAAAATTGGTTTCATTACTTGTTTTTAGAGTTTCTACAAAAGTCTGAGCTAGAAAGGATTTTGGTCTTCCATACCAATTCTTCCTCCTTAATTTTCTTGGCTGCATTTTATTTTATGGGAAGTCGCAGTGGTACACGCGGCCTATATAAGGCTTGAATGCATGTACACATGCCCAACCTTCACACAACTCACGTGGACACACTAGCTAATGAAGTGACAGTAGCGTGGTTAAGCTCATAATTTTTTTATTAAATATGAAGTCATNTTGGGTATTTTTAAAAAATTGGTTTCATTACTTGTTTTTAGAGTTTCTACAAAAGTCTGAGCTAGAAAGGATTTTGGTCTTCCATACCAATTCTTCCTCCTTAATTTTCTTGGCTGCATTTTATTTTATGGGAAGTCGCAGAGGTACACGCGGCCTATATAAGGCTTGAATGCATGTACACATGCCCAACCTTCACACAACTCACGTGGACACACTAGCTAATGAAGTGACAGTAGCGTGGTTAAGCTCATAATTTTTTTATTAAATATGAAGTCATCCTCTTCCCTGTTAGAAGTGCTCCTTCTCAGGGGTTTTCTGAAACTCATTCTGGTCTCTGTTTTTGTAGTTTGTAGCTTAGTTATCACTTAACATTGGTTTTGTTCTATGAAATTTTTCTTGGATTATTTTTCTTTTCTGACAAAGTAAGTTTCAGAGTCTTCAAGAGATTTTGGTTCTCAATACCAGCGGCCTCTACCAGTGTTTGATTGATTATATTTTCATTTTTTTGAAGAGTTGTAGAGGTACATGTGGTCTACATAAGGTTTGCATGCATGTACATGCACTCTGACCTTTTACAGCTCGCATGCACACGCTAGTTGTTGAACTGTCAGCTGCGTGCCTGTTGAGAAAGTTTTTGTTCAAGGAGAGGGAGTCATCCTTTTCCTTGTCAAAATTTATACCTCTCAGGGTTCTTAGTCTCTGTCATAGCATTCAACAACTTAGGTATGATCACAACAATAACTTTCTTTTTCATTAAAAAGTTTTCCTAAAATTTGTTTTCTTTCATAGGGTTTTTAGACAAGTGTGAGAGTCTATTTTCATTAGTTTGTGTGTTATTGGCAGTGACTGTTTGTGATCTGTGCTTAGGCCATAAGTTTTCTTGGTCTTTACTTGTCATCATTTTTCTTTCTTTTTTTCTTTGAGAGCATTAAATAAAAAAAAAACTCTTTTATTTCTTGGTTTGGTTAAGTAGTTATTGGTTTGCATTAATAACTAGGAAAGTTTTTCTTTCGTAAGTTCTTGGTTGTTTACTTAGGAAAATAAGTAGCTCGTAGTTGAGCGAAATCCTATTTTGAGTTTGTTGTTCAAAGATCTTGAAAAAAAATTTAGTTTGAAAAGTTGATTAAGAATTGTGTCAAGAAGAAGTTATTTTGTTTCCATCTTTCTGTTTATTTTTCTTTCGTCTCTCAAACATCTTTAGTTTTACTTTCATAACCTTTAACTTAAGACAAGCCATAAAAAATTAATGATTAATTAAAATCAACTAGACTTTATGTTTTTAGGGTCCATCAATTAGTCTAGGCTAGAGCCTTGATTTAGGTTGGAGAGGAAACTCTTCAGGGCTGCAAAACATACATAAGAGTCTATGCTAGGGAGTGTTAAAAGTCCAATATTGTGAAATTTATCTGGGACCCCCCTCTAACACAATGGATAAACACGAGGTCGCATGTGGAAAGGTAGCAGAGATAACCCCTCCAAAGCTAGACCAATCGTAGTGGAGAACACATATAGAGGGCTTGTCTTGGGATTCCGTCGATTTCATTTGCCACGGAGCTTCGTGGGACTCGAATCTGTTTGAGGTCCTTAGTTGTCTTCCAGACCACTTTATTTCGATAGCCTTGATAGGTTTTGGGCTTGATACCCTGCTTATTATGGTCTACTCCACTGTCGACTGTACCCGCCTAGTGACTGTTCGTGCGCTGGCAACCTAGTTGCCTATATTTTTTAGAGACATACATAGGGTGACTACAGGGATATACCGTGGTACCTTGGACAGACATCGGGCCATGCTTTTCAGAGTATACCTGGAGGGTGCTTCCGTTTTCGAGTTTCACTTGAACCGGTAAGTTTCTCTAGTGCTGGTTGTTGTAACTGTTCTTCCAACTAGTTTAGTGTTTGCTTGTTTTATCTTGTAGGGTCTTTTTTCTAGTGTGTGTTGTTTTTGAATGAATAGAAAGCCCGAGTGTTTCTTTGATATTCTCACACAGTGGAATATCATGAGCTCTGCCGGTCACGAAGGCTTCTTGGCCTACCACCGGTTACACTAGAGCCACCCCCGCCACCGCTAAGGCGAAAGCTAGACCAAGAAGGGAATTTTGAAGCGACTGGTTCACAGGAAACTATGCCCAACCAACATCCAGAGGAACCAACTATTTCAAACCTTAGAGTGGAAGCTCTTAGTCCACCCAAAACTCCAAGAAATGATCTTTCGACACCCATCATCGTACACATTTATCCTTACGGGCACCAAACAGTGTCACACGCAGTAATGGAAACAAATGTTGCCCCTTCTTCTGGGAATTATTCTATTCCCACTTCGGCTGTCACCACAGGGGTGTTCCACCTCCTAAACCACTATCGTCGATCCAGGCCACCATGGTCTCAACTGCCTCTACCTCAAGTAGTGGTCTAATCCCGTCTTTGGCAACAACCACTGCTCCTTTCACATAGAGTGTGACAGGCCCTCCGTTATTATACGGGATGCCTAGCTCAGGTATAAGCCCTGTACTATCCTACTCCACTTTACATACTTTAGGTATGGGGGAAGGGAGCTCTAATGCTACTCTGCTAGGACCCATGGGGGGCACTTCAGTTCCCTTTAATGCTTTCCTTTATGGGGGAGGTCATATACCTCCTTCATCCCCTTCACTCTATAGTACCCACCAGTAATCCGCTAGGCCAAACACACACCATAGTTCATTTGCAGTAGGGAGTCAATGACCACCTTCTCATATTATGCCCGTAGGTTCGACACCTTTTTCTTTGTTTGGTGCATTTGGTAACAACGCTTTCTCATCAGCTGCTTTCCTGACTCGGGGAAACCCTGGTTACAGACAACCTAATCCTATGTAGGGTACTATTCCTGCACAGGGGGAAAATCCAAKAACTTCTTCCACATCAGGACCTTGGAATTCTTGGCAAGGATCAGTTCCCTCATCAAGAATGTCGATCTGGGGAAATTATTTTCACAATCAATGGAACCTTGGGAAAGGTGCAGTACCTATGCCCATGGGATCGGCATGGAGAAACCCTTCCCAAAGTCCTCTGAGTGTAATGCACACCCAACCATCTACGTCCTATTTCGAGAATCAACCAATGATGTCTCCTCAAACAAAAAATATGTATGCTGGTCATGGCCATGGTGTTTACCAGAACCCTAGCCAGCAAACCAAATTTTCCTGGCAACCTGGTGCCAGTCAAAATCCAAGTCCCTTTTTCCATGGTTATCACCAAAAACCCAAACTACCTTTCCTAACAACCTTGCACTTGCCAGAATTAATAAGGTTGTTGAATGACCCTATCTGTCATGATCCATGTTGGCCCCCTATGCTGATGAAGTTTCCTTCGTACATACCAAAGTTGGAGGCCAATCCTAATGAAGATCCAGGAGATCATGTGACTACTTTTCACCTTTGGTGCTCGTCTAATTCATTGAAATATGAATCCGTACAGTTGCGATTGTTTCAATGTACTCTCATTGGTAGTGCTRCGAAATGGTACATTGAGCTCGACCACTCAAGATACTCTTCCTTCGGTGAATTGGCTATGGCTTTTCTAAACCATTTCCAATTACCTGTGAGATASGATGCTAGCACAAAATTGCTGGCTAATTTTGAACAAACAAAGGCAGACCATATCTCTGATCACATCTGAGAATGGAGATGCCRAAAGAGTTTGATTAAGGCGCCAGTCCCACCAGAATTCCTGCTTGAGTGGTTCCTTAAGTATTTGGTCCCATATTTATCCAAAGACGTCATGATGTTGGGAGTGTTTTCCGAAGAATATGCAATCATGAGATCTCAAGAGATTGAGCTAATCTATTCTCAGTCTGGTCTATTGTACGAGATCTTGCCAGATGCGCCACAATCAATGCTTGATAAAAACAGACAGAGAGTTGGACCACATGTTGATGGTGTTGTTGGTTTAGTACAAACAAAGCCCACTGAACAACTAATGAAACAATTGCAGAAATTATCTATCCAGCATACAACGACCAACCAAACTACTGTTTCAGCTACTCCCCCTACCCAAATGTCGGATGTACATAGTGTGCAATTGACAAATTTGAAGGCCACCTAGCAGCCTGATGGAAAGAAAAAACAATGTAAGAAGGGTAAGGGGGATAAGAAACCCACTAATAATGCTGGTGCGGGCAACACCGAAAAAATGAAGTCGAGGTATCTATGTAATCTGTGTGCAGAAGACCACCCGACTCACCAATGCCCTCAGCTTGCATAGACCCAAAATTTATTATCATGGTAGCAGTCGGCTGTGTTAACAAACCCTTTTAAACATGGCCAACATCTAACTCAAGCCTCTACAAGCACAGAAGGGGGCAACCAAGGACCCCCTCCATCGTCAAACAATCCTGCATCTGCGAATGTGTATATGATGAAAGGTGATGCTTATATATCGACTTGAGCACATGATTACATCAAGCCAAGAACCTCTGAGAAGGGTAAAGAAGATGAAACCCCATCTCTTCCTCTCCATATCAAGAAGACATTCGACAAAACCATGACATACATCCCAAAAGGTGCATTTGAGAAAGGTTCTCACAACCCAAACACAAGGGCTGCCCAGAACTACTTTGTGGTGAAGGATTTGTCTCAAACCCCTTGTGCGATGTCTGCTTTGGAAGTCCTCCAAAGACGCCCTTCCCAGAGAAAGGATTTGTTAGCCACTTTAGAATCTGTTAAGACTTGTAATCTAGATATGATCATTCTTGATACGACCGACTTAAAACCTCATCTCCCTTACCATGAGTGTTCCAGATAGTAGTGGCTTACACCATGAAAACTTTTAATCAGAACATTTTATGCACAGTGGTTGATGACGATACCTCAACATGTGTAATGTCTTTGGCATGTTGGAAGGACATTGGCTAGCCCATTTTGTCTCCATCGGCTACTCTTCTTACCATTTTCGATGATCATTCATTCCGACCACATGGAATTATCCCCTCTTTTCCCATGCAGTTAGGAGGGAAAACCGTGTGTGTTGAGGTTGAAGTGGTCAACTCATCTCTCGACTACAATATTTTTTTAGGAAGGAGTTGGAACTATGCTCTTCAAGAAGTAGTCGCTATAGTTTTATGGGTCTTGTTGTTTCCACATGAGGGTCAGATTGTGACCATTGATCAGTTATCTTTCTCCCATCCTGACCCTTCATTAGGGGCATCCACGGTCCCAATGATTGATAACCCTCAACCCGATGTCATCAAAATAGGGGTTGGTTTATGCCCACCTTTGATGGGCACTTTCGATTACCCACCTCCTTAAGGCGATGTTAAGTTCATATCTAACCACCTTAAGGTTGAGGTGTTCCAAGTTTCGTCGTTTCGCATGACTTACTTCAACGATCCATGGATTCTTCCTCCCCCATCGTCCATGATGTAAGGGACAGGGCACCATGGTATGTCCATGCCCTTGTTCGTGGTAGAAGTAGTGTACTCTTTAGTCCAGCAGGCTTCTGCCGACCCTGATCCAACTCCCGCACAAGAGTTAGATATGATTCTAGAGCCTATTTGGGCTCAAGGTTCCCTCATTGATATAGTTTCTTTAGATTTAGTCTTTCCCTCAGATGAAGCAATCATGGAAGAAATGACTAGTCTGGAAAAACCCTGGGACGATCTCCATCACAGATCTTATTTCCTCCTAGAGTTAAGCAGAATTGAGGTAGGGGAATTCACCTTGACTATGACTGGAGATAGGTCTTGTCCTATTAATCCTTTCTCTACACATGTTGTTTATGCCTAGGGTAATATGGAAACCATCGCYGAAACTATACCTATAAACATCTCTAGAACCCCCGACGTCATGGAGAATGTTTTCATCGGAGCTGACTTCTCCCCCAAAGAGATTCAAATCTACACACATTTATTTAAGGAATTTTGAGACATTTTTTCTTTGTCTTATGAGGAAATGCTAGGCATCGATCCAAAAATTKTTGAACACTAAATAACGACTTATCYTAACGCTAAGCTGGTTCAATAGAAGCTTCGTCCAGTTAATCCTAAGAAAGAAGCAACTATCAAGGTCGAAGTGGAGAAGCTTCTCAAGGAAGGTTTTATCTACCCATCCATTTGACCTAATGGGTGTCAAACCCCATGCCGGTTAATAAAAAATGGGGTACGATTCACATTTGTAGAGGCTTCCGTGATTTGAACAAGGCCTGTCCAAAAGATAATTTTCCCACACCATTTATTGACTAGATAGTTGTTGAATGCACAGATTGCGAGGCCTTTTATTTCATGGATGGTTTTTCAGGGTATAATCAGATACAAATCAAACCCAAACACCAACACAAAACAACATTCATTTCTCCATGGGGTACATTAGCGTATCGTAAGATGCCTTTTGGTATGAAAAATGATGGTGCTACATTTCAGCAGGCCATGTCTTTTTCTTTCCATGATCTCAAACATATCGTCGAGGCCTACTTATATGATTTATCATCATGCTCTTGTAAGAGAGATGATCATCCCACACACCTCCAAATTATCTTTGAGCGATGTCGCTACTTCCGGATTCACTTGAATACCAACAAATGCAGTTTTTGCAGGACGTTGAGCCATTTGTTAGGTTTCATAGTTTCAACAAAAAAGATCATGGTCGATCCTCTCAAGTTTGGGGAAATAGTTCAGTTGCCTCCCCCATGTACAATCCTTCAACTTCAGAGTCTATAGGGAAAAGTGAAATTTTCGCGATGTTTCATCGCAAACTATGCCGAGATCACAAAGGGATTTATGCGCTTACTGAAGAAAGATGTTCCTTTTCATTGGGACGATGTTGCTCAACACTCCTTTGAAGAATTGAAACATGCCCTCACAACTACCCCTCTACTTCAGCCACCCAATTATAACAAAGATTTCTTATTATATTTGGCTTCAACAGAGTCAACCATCGGCATGGTCTTAGTTCAGGAGGATGTTTTTCTCTTAGAATATGTGATCTATTACCTGATCCAATGCCTGGTTGGACCAAAACTCAATTATTCTCATATTGAAAAACTTGCATTGGCAGCAGTCCATGCTATCCAATGGTTCCGTCATTATGTTTTGTTTCGTAAGACCACCGTCATTGTCGTTGTGAATATGTTTCAATACATGTTGACATGATGGGTAATCGGTGGAAATATCAGTAGATGGATAGTCATCCTTCTGGAATTTGACTTAGATTTCGTTTCAGTGAAATCCAAAAAGTCATTGGTCTTTGTGGAACTTATCTCGGAACTTCTGGTCGAGTCAGGTGATGTTATGCCCAAATAATCGCCTATTCAAGGAGATATGTTTTTGATAGCATCTTTGGACCTATGGTATGGATATATACTTGTCTATCTCTAGACTTTGAAGTGCCCCACCTCTTCTTCTCGTGATGAACTTCGTCGTATACGTCATCACGCCTGTTATCACCCTATAAGTTATAGGATCAACTGGTGACTGGAATATTATCTGTCTCTAGTGTGTGTTGACAAATGCTTTTTCATTCTGCAAATAATTTGAAAAGAAAAGAAAAAACAAAAACAAAAAAGAAAAAAGAAAAAAAACAAAAACAAAAAAAGAAAGAAAAGAAAAGAAAGAAAAAAGAAAAAAGAAAAAGAAAAGAGGGCATAAAAGAATTTCAATAAAAGCCCCATGCAATAATAGTAACTTGGTCCATAACTTTCAAGCATGGCCAAGTTCTCTTTAAATTGATGTTGATAGGGTTAGTGAATGAGTTTGTCTAAACAATTTAATCTTAGCCAAAGTGTCTAAGTTAGATTAGTGAATAAATCTGGCCAGACTGTCTAATCTTGGTCAGATAGCCCCAGGGTAGAGTAAATTCTTGACCCAACAGTCTAATCTAGGTTAATTATCATAGGAAGCTAGGTTAGAATATAGGCTAGTTGCTTTATTACTTTATTTCAATAAAAAACCAGTTGGATGTAAATGTCGCACCATGTTTCAAATGTTTAAAAAATGGTGTTGGTCCAGCCCCATGGTGGTGTATACATGACAAGCCTTGGAAAAAACCCATGAAAAGAACTTATCCTAAGTTTTATCGATGCATGTATTTTCTGTGCCCTCTCTTATGGTCCATTCATCTATCAATGGCCCAGATGATCGCACCCATATCTACGGTGGATAGATCTTTTCGAACCCCCCTGACCGTTCTATCTTTAACGGAGGGGGCGTGGGTTCCGGAATTGCTGATAAGACCCGCGCACATCTGGACGACTCAGGATTAAGCGCGTAGATATACTATCAATGTTGGATTCTCAACCCCCCCATCCATTCTACCTTTAATGGAGGGGGGGGTGGTCCAGAATGTGGGATAAAGAGCACGCACAGATATGCGGCCAAGAAACAAGCGCACAGATCAATGGCTCAAAGTGTTTTTCCGACCCCCTCGATTGATCTGTTTTTAACTGAAGGGGGGGGTCCGGAAAGGAATCTCTCATCTGGTGGGCCTATCTTCATATGTGGCATTGATCTAACGGTCCCAAGTCCCATCGCCTCCTACAGATTGACATACCTTCGTCACCTCCTGATGTCATCATCCACCTTTCCCGAAAGAGTCACATCCCATAACTTCTGTCAGTCCTTCCCCCCTTTTCTCTCGTAGCAAGCCCCCTCACCATGATTGTTAGCCCAATCGTTAACTGCCACATCACCCATCCGTATCCCTCAGTCACCGTCACCTGCCATCTCACACTCTAAGTGATCCGTTGGCCATTTATTACTAGATAACCTATCCGCTAACCAGCTGACCTGTTTCTCACACCCAACGAACATCCGTTTACTCAAAGCTACCCTTATTCTCCATATTTTCACCACTTGCCCACTCATCGCACTAGAGATATTTACATTTTTTTCTCCTCCATTACAGTCAATCATCCCCATCAACAGCCAACCCACTAATGTTGTTTTTATTGCAGGTACTGTTGTAGTAATGGGGCCAAAGTCCAAGAAAGCAGAAGGAGAGAAGAATCCATTTCTCCCGCCCCCTGTCGACCTTGATAGGATCCCACTGGTCAATAAAGACTGCTTAATCACAGATACAAACTGCTATTTTGATTTCGCAGACCTTCAGTCATGGCTCAAGGAAGTCTTCCTAGACCAGAGTGATGAAATTGGACTCTGGGAGTCCAACTTACCCCTTTACCTCTTCCCTCAGATTCACCCTTTTCTAGAGTTCGCCCTCAAATGCCAAGCCCACTATATTCCTGAGAAAAGAGTCGTCGTCTCCTTGTCCGGAGAGATTATTTTCCTCATTATGCCCAAATCTATCGAACAAATGATGCAAATCCCTCGAGCCGACTCTGCATCTCCCTTCAACCTGGAAATTCTTACAGAATTATACCAGAAAATGACCTTCCCCCAAAGAGCTCAAATATTTGAGCTTTTCCTCCCCCCATCTGCTCAATTTCCCTCTAAAAATATTCCTTATCCTTCTTCCATGTTCTCAACTAAAGGAAACCAGATCATCTCATCCCTTTGTGCCTTGTTAGGATACTATTTAGATCAGTGGGTAGATGAACCCATTCTGGGATTTTTATCCATCTTCTCTACCGATGAGAAGCCCACCACCCAAAAATCAGCATGCAGTTACACCACATCATCAAGCAGTTCCTAGATTTATGCAATTTGTTAAGTTAGTTAGGCTAAAAATATATTTAGCACATCCTGGTCATTAATGACAGGATCGTTTGTAATTTGAGTTATAAATACTTCATCTTTCAAAGTATTGAGGGATGTTGATCTTCACACCCTGAAGCTATCAGACTGTAATATTTTTGAAGAGATCTTCCATTAATACAAAGAGGCACTTTTACAGGATTCTTGTGTGTATTCACTGGTGATGTTTTTCTCTCTAAGTTGAATGTTATTCTTGCTTTGTTATCATATTGTTTTCTAAATCTAATCTTTAGGAGTAACGAACGTTGCAGGATTTATCTCATATACCCTGTTTCTGACTCGAAATATTTTAGTGTTTCATCTTCTGGTTTTTTCAATAAAGAAATTCTTAATTGCTTCTTTTTTGAAATTATATTTCTCGTCTTTTCTGCTATTCCCCATTTATACTATCGAAGAATCCAGTGATTATATTATCTCTCCCTGTGAAAGTTTTCCTTTGCGTTTCTGTTTAGGATTTCATATTTTATTTAAAACACAGACCCCATAGCCCAATGGATGTGTAGACTGTCTCAACCAACTCGACAAACACTACAACAACAAAACTGACCTATTTTTTTACCTAGCCTAATATTTAAAATTGGAAACAGAGCTAAATCACATAGAGAGATCCCTCTCTGAAGTTGGAAGGGCTAGATCCTAGCTTCAAAAGCAGTTGGATAAAGTTACCTTTGTAGATTTCTTCTGCTGTCAACCTCTAGGAAATTTACAGAGCGTTAACAAGGCCAAGAACTATCTCATCCTCGAGGACACTCTCTATCGTCGACGTGTAGATTGCATCCTTCACCGGTGCCTCACTCATGAAGAAGTGGAAATTGTGCTTAACAATTTCCATACTGGAGCATGTGGTTGTCATTTTTCTAGGTTGGAAAAAACCCAAACGATTTTATGAGCCGGTTAATTCTGGCTGACACTAATCAAACATTGTATCGCATCCATCAAGAAGTGTCACTCRTGTCAKATCTTCTCTCGGAAGATGAGGGAACATCCTACTCCCATGTTTCCTGTCATCACAGTTGGTCCCTTCACCAAGTGGGGGATTGATTACACAACATGCAACCCTCCTTCAGCAAGGGGGAACTATTATATCATTGTAGTTGTTGATTACTTCAMAAAGTGGGTCGAAGCTATGCCAACATTTAAAKATGATGGAGAGACTGCAACTCTCTTTTTGTTTAACCATATTATAGCAAGGTTCGTCATCCCGAGAGAGATTGTCATTGACCRTGATAGTCACTTTTAGAACCAAATGATGACTGAGTTAACATAAAATCTAGGGTTGATGCAAGAACATTCATCACCGTACTACCCTSAAGTGAATGGCTAGGTGGAAGCTGTCAATAAATTTCTTAAGACCATCCTACAATGAATGATCAATTCGGCCAATTCAAACTGACATTTGATGTTGTACTTGGCATTATGGGCCTACTAAATGTCTGTTAAGACTGCAACTATTTTCTCACCTTTTCAACTCATTTACAGGCTAGAAGTCGTCTTTCCCATAGAATTCCAGATCCCATATTTAAAGTTGGTAGTACAGTTATTGCCAGACACTTCACTACTTGAAGAACGTTTATTATATCTCGAGAAGCTCAATGAATAATGTTGTGATGTGGCCTTAGCTAACAAAGATCACAAACATAAATTCAAGTGACAATATGATTGATCTGTTCATCCTCAAATTTTCTCGAAAGGCGACCTTGTCCTGTTCTATGACCAAGATAAGGACCCCCTGGGGGTAGGCAAGTTCAAACCCATGTGGTTGGGACCTTTCATCATAAAAGAGGTTCTAAAAAAGGGCGCTTATCATCTGGTATATTTTGAGGGACATGCTTTGGCAGAGCTTAGAAATAGGCTCTACCTCAAGAAGTATTACTCATAGGTAGGTCACCTTGGGTAACTTTTTGTAACATATGTATAGTCTTTGTACTATTAAATTTTGGTTTATTTTTGCTTTATGGACGTGTCATTTTTTATGTTATCTTTTTTCACTGTGGCATATGTCAAGTGAATCAGAGGTGTTCATTGGATATGGAGATGGCACTAGCTGGCACACTCAGAGGCTTTCCTCCGTAGCTTGGGTAATGTTTACACCTTAGGGCCAATTATTATCTTCAGTAGGTATATGTTTAGGCGACACCACAAACAATGTCRCCGAATACAACACAGTTATTGAGTTGCTTCATGACACTTTGTCATTTGGTATCTCTCACCTCTGAGTCTATTTAGATTCTCAGCTGGTTGTGTCTCAGTTAAATAGAGCCTACCATGTTCATGATCCTACTTTACACCGACGATTCCTTAGGGTATGTCTCTTAGAATGAAGATTTGATTATATTACATATTTTCATGTTCCTAGGAGATTAAATAAAGTCATAGATACTCTAGCTAATCAAATTTTAGATTGGAATCTCACACACATATAAGAAAGACATACACATGCACATGTAAATACATTTATAAAATAAAATATAATCCATAAGACATAAAAAGACATAAAAATCCATATATAATATCAAAATCACCAGAGTACATAGGTGGGCGCAAGTGCCTCAAAAATATGACCAGTAATAAGTCATGGGGCTTATGCCCTCAAAAAATATACAAATAGTTCCCTTGGCACATAAAAAGTCCAGGCTAACTAAGGATGGGGTCTGTGGGCCCCGTTGTAACAATCAATGATGTTTTCCAAATGCCGAAAAATCTGAACCCATGTCTGTGGCACCCCCACTACGTGAGGATGCATAGATGGTGGGAGATCCTCAATCTCCTCCATGGGTACTCTGCGAGTGAGCGAGGTAAAATTTCTCTCTACTCATCTCAAAACCCTCTCAGCCTCACTGACTAAAAGCTCTCTTGCTACTGTTGGTCCCCCTGTGGCGGCGGGTGCAGCCCCTGGCCGAGGACATCGCTTGTTCCTCGTGTAATCCACTGGTCCCACTAGCCCCACATATGCACATAATAGACACATATCTGTCAATGCTCTGATATAAAAAATGATATATATAAAAAACAACATAAAAAATGATATATATAAAAAACAACATAAAAATTACATGCGTTTAACAAAAAAAAAAAAAAAAACAAACGATGCAAACTTACCCATCTCACTTCATTCCTCACCGGGAGGTAACGGTATCTCAAGATATATTGAGAAGTCAATACTAGCATAGGGGTAATCCTCTATGACCGGGATCTATCACGACAACCAAGAAAAAAAGTTGTCATCAAAGCCCTCAATGGTCCTCCCCCCGCCCCCCCCTGTCACGGTAGTAGCACCGCCCATCTGCATAACGTGGGAAGAGAAACCTGGTGCCCTCGTACCACCTCTTGAGGGATGAAATTGGGAACTCTTTCAAAGAAGAAAGAGAAGAGAATCGTTCCAAACCCGAAGTTCCTCTAATTCTACAACCGACAATCTATTAGGTGCCTCTTCATACAATCCAACAATGTGGTGCTCCAATAAAAATTTTGTGCATTTGAGCATTGAACTGCACAATTCATTTGTGCATGGGAAGCCTAATGAAAATCCACGGACTGAGTAATTCTCCTGATGAGAAACAGTATCACTTGCAGTGATAAGTCTGAGATCTTTCTTATTGGTACTTGTGAGCTCATTCTATCTGTACCTACCTCACAATGGAGTCCAATCAACTCTGATATGTTGTGAGGCCTGGAAAGAAAAGTACAAAAATTGACTGGTTCCCCCCTCCTGGAGAGGCCAGTTAGAAAGTATATGTCCTTTGTGGTTGGAACTAGAGACTTCCCCTCTAGCATAAAGGCCTCTGCATCGAGATGCCAATAATCCACCAAGGCATTCAGTAGCCTAGGTTGTGCTCGCATGAAAAGTCATAGAATTTTTTTTAACAACCCACATTGCATTAATGTAGCAACAACATTCGAGTCCTCCCCAACCAATGCACTAATATCCTCATGCTCTCTTTCCCTCCAGTGAACATACATCCTACAAAAACCCAATTCAAGAGGGTTAACTCTTTCTTTTTTAATTTTTTACATTAAATAAAGGGTCCACGCGGGCTGTAATGCTAACAATAGTGTGTACACGCAGGCAGTTTTTCCCTTGCCTGTGTGTACACTCGGGCTATCATAAGACAACCCACGTGGACCTAGGGACAACCTTTTTAAAGTTTGACGCCCCCCCAAAACATGAATTTAAATGCATAAAGAACTAATTAAATTGTAAGAGGGGCTAGTAATTACTTACTTGATCCAATCAAAAGCTCGTTCCGTCCACTGAATCTCCTAGAATCAACTTTCTAAACAAAGGGGTGTTTTTGGCTCCACAGTCAATTTCTGAGTTAACAATGGTGATAATGAGCTGCGAGCTTCTATTTATAGACTTTTTGGCCTCTTTTTGTCATTTTTTTTTTACCCTTTTGTCATTTTCTCTAAACTAAAGATCGTTTAGCATGGTTCAGGAGTTTTCTTTGGATTGTCATGAGAAGTGTTACTTTGGGCATTTGGAAACGTTTTGGAGATTTGGGTCGTTTTGAAGGTCCTTTGGTAAAAAGTCAATTTTTCAACTCGTTGCATTTAAGTTAGGATTCCACCTCTACTTCCTGCATCTTGTTGTCTTTACCACTTTTTCATAGGATCGATCCCAATGAGTTGTGACACGAAACCATCATTGTTTCTTTAGAAGTGTCGTAATTTAATGGTAGAGCCCACCCTAACATGGATGCCCTAGGTAGATCCTAGTTGCATTTTGGTGTCCATGCTATCACTAATGACTATTGGCTCGGGAATCCTTACTAACTTTTCCTGATTACGAGTTTGAACCTCATTCACATAATTTCGTATCACTCTTGACCTCACCCTAGGGACTACCAAAAATTAATGGGTCTTCTTTTAAGCTCTTTTCAGACCCTCTAAACGTGAAAAGATTTTCGAGTGATCTTGTTTCCCTTCACGCTCGTTAAACTGAAATTTGAAGGCACGTTTATCCGGTGGTAGTTTACCCCTTTTTCATTCTGGATGATCAACTGTATGAACAAAGGTATACTCTAGAAACCTTAGTTATCTAGAAGAGTATTCTCAGGTATAATTTTAACCCTTTTTCGGGCCTGAGGGACTAAATTTATGAAAAAGGAACCCCCACGGAGTCCATAGTTAAGCTCTTTTTAGACTCCCTAAAATTGAAGAGATCGTCGAGTGACCTTATTCTTTCACACTCGTTAAAATTTTCCAGAAGAACATTCCTGACAGAGTCCATAGTTAATCTTTTTTCAGACTCCTTAAAAATGAAAAGATTGTTGAGTGATCTTGTCTTTATCACACTCGTTAAAATGGTTTTGAATAGACATCTTTTCGGTGCTAGTTTACCCCTTTTTTGAATCAACTAGAATACCTTTGAAAAAGGTACCCCATCGGAGTCTCCTTTTACATTTTTTCAAACTCTCTAAATATGAAAAATTGTCAATCTTACCTTCTTTGGGCTCATTAAAATTACATCGAAGGATGTTACCATTATGTGTTTTCTTAATTGCATTTTCATACCGGTGTCTTTGGCCTAATGCCGGCTCCATGTTTCTCTCAACTGAACCATCTGAAGCATGTCTTATACGCAATCCCTGTAGCACTTTTCCTCTGCGTCTTGACACCTTTGGCCCCAGGAGGGATTTCTCCAAATGTCCTTTCTCTGAACATCAGTCTTGTCCTTGCACCTAGAACTAGTATGTTTTCAACACTCTTTCCTCCTTTGTAATGTAGCATTCTTTTATTCTTTTTCCAAAATTATTGAAAAATAAAAAAAATCAAATACACCCCAAAAAGAGGAAGGGAAAAGTATTTTCTTTTTATTGGCAGCACCTTGAGTCACCCTTGGACAAAGCACATCCTTCTGTTTGTTCTTCAAGCTATGGGATTTAATCTGGCCTTAGGAAGTTGTTCTCACTACATAGAGTTGTGTCCTCCTCCATTTGGTTATTCTTCTAAACATATGGAGAGTTTTCATTGCCTCTTGCATCATGAACTTATGTCAATGCCATGCTGGTTGAGTCTCATCATTTTGTCATGCTATTGTTGTTGAAAGAAAATCTCCTGCAGACAGGTAGATCTCCTCAAAGAGATAGAATCTTAACTCTAAGACAGAAAGTGCTTATCATGGTCACTAACTTCCTTTTAGATCTAGGTGGACTAGTGTGTGAGGAGGAAGGAGAAAATAAGTACCCTTTACCGGTGTTTGTCCCTGCACACTCTGAGTTGAGCTCCAATCTTTCACTCCTCGATAAGCCCTGTAGACAAACAAAGTACAGCTAATTCCTACTCTATCAAGATTAGTCTGAAATAGGTATATCTACTAAAGAGACAAATTCATGTGAGATTGAACACGAATTAGAAAGAAACAGGCCAAGAAAATTATATTAATGAGGACAAAACACTGCTTATAGCCATAGATGGATTGCAGCAGTTTCGCCAAGTCCTCCTTATCTACCCCTTGCTCAAAATATCCATGATCTGAATGATGATAGCTTCACCGATTGATCCCTATGAGATCATATGTCTCTTGCCTCCAAAATATCTTTGTTTCAGCACCACTTATAAGATCATAAGTTTGGTGTGATTCTCCCTTTTTAGTCCTCATTCACCATGAGAAAGCTTGCTTATATAGCCTTGGAGAGGCTTTAACCACTTGAGATATCCTCGGGAAAGGTGAGGATTTACCTCCTTCAGTTGAGGATTTTCCCTAAGATCATGGATGGACTAGGGATTCAAGCTAACTGCCTTCCAAGAATGAAAAGATCCTTCCCCCATTCATCTCAACAACTCAACTGCTACCTAAAATAGGTAGCGCTCCCTCAAAAGGGCCATCAGAGCGCTGTAGCACTCCCTAGTAAGCTTAAGGGGGGCGAAAGCACTCCTAAAGACACCAACGCTCCCTCAAAAGGGCCAAAGGAGCTTTATAATGCTCCCAGACAGTGTAAGGGGGAGCACTATTGCTCCCAGAAGAGGTATAGGGGAGCGCTCTCCTTCAAAACTTAGTTTTTTGAGTGTTTTCGGATGGAAAAAGGTTCATGAGCCCAGTTAACCTTTCCTTCTCTTCCAAATCAAGTGTTTGACATGTGCCAAGTGTCCTCTTGATGTCGTTTACAGGCACGACATGGGCATCATGGAAGTATGCTTTCTTTAACACTTGCGACACTTGTGAGCGAAAAATGACACTTGTGAACCTTGTAATGACGACACTTGTGACACTATCAAAGTGAGTATTTTTTATGTGTAATAGATTTCCCCCCAAAGTATGAAGTTAGAAGACAGGAACTGATAACTGAAATGCTTTGTATACTTTCAAGAAAGGGTATAGACGCAGAGAACCTGACAAAAGCTGCACACAAACATCCAACAAATATTATGACATGTTTCAAACCCAAGGCAGGAATACCTATGCTTGGGTGATCAAGACTTGCAAGATATGGCCGCCATAAATACACTGCGGATCCATAATTGTATTGATAAAAAGGTATAGACATTAAAAATACACTATGGATCTATACTCTTATGACATGAACTGATCGTAGCCACGAAGAATACACAGTGGATCTACAAGATCACAAGACATAGCCATGACCAATACAAAGTGGATCTATGTAACAGTATATGTGTCATTGTTCAAAAGAAACTCCATCGCAACCTGGGCAAAGTACATATCAAAGTGATCACTCAACCCAGGGTTTTCTTACCGATCCTGATGTAGTACGAATCTAACCATGTGAATATATGTCCTAATGTCGAACATGGCAGAAACCACTTGATTACCAGTCAATGATGTAAACCGTTAACAAGCGCGAGGGAGATCACCATTAATGTCAATGATTCCCAAGGTACTCTAGTACATTCCAACGAATGTGAATGGATGAGCTGAAGTCAAACATTCATGGAATCATCTGATCAGAGGTCAATGATGTAAACCCGCTGTCGGACGTAAGGAGGCCTGCCATTGAGGCATGTAGGTCCCAAAGTACTAATTGGTTTCTAAGTCTAGTTCCTGGATAATGTGTTGAAGTCAACAGGAATAGGATCGTCGAAGGAGGGCATTGATGTATCCCCCATCAATGACACGAAATTGACATAGAGATGTAATTGGTAGATCAAATGAACATAGACTGACATGGGTATTAAGACAAGATATTTTTGATGGCTGACTGTCGAGGTGGATACTTCCCTTGAACACTGAGGCACAACAGCGGAAACATGACATGGACCAAAACTTGATGATGTAGTGGATGCTATGACTTACGTCAAGTGACCCAGAGGAGTGAAAGAAACTCAAAGGATTGGCTCAGTGCAGAGGTTCAACGAATTATAATGCATGCAAAAGACAAAGTGTCGTGTTCAAGTGTGACTCTAAGAATTACTTGGTAATGTTCTCAAAAAGACTGCTTTGCTTGCTTCTTTCAATTTTTTCCCCATCCAGAAAGACGAGTACCTCTTTTTAATTTAACGAGCTCGAGGAGGATAACAGATGCTCGATAAAACTGACCTTCGGTAAGTTCCTCTTCCTTTGTTTAACGAACTGGAAGAAGTAAGGGTTTGATCCCATATTGGTCTGTCGATATTTTGTTTAGCGAGTCCAAAGACAGAAAACTCAAAGGTTTTTCATGATTATAGAGTCTGGAAAAGCACTTAAAAGATAACTCTCTTAGTTCCTTTTTCGTAAAGTAGTCTGACGAGACCGAAAAAGATATAAACTATCGCTCAATAGACGTTTTCTTCAAATACTTTAATGAGCATGAAGAGAACAAGGTCGCTCGGTAATATTTTCATCTTTAGAGAGTCTGAAAAGGACTTAAAGATGACTCCAATGTTGTCCTTTTTCGTAATGTTAGTCTCGCGAAGCCAAAAAAGAGATAAATTATCACTCGAAAGATGCCCTTTCAAACCATTTAATGAGTGGGAAAGGAAGCAATATCACTCGGAAATCTTTTCATGTTTAGAGAGTCTGAAAAGAGCTTAAAGGAGACTCCAGGGGGTTCCTTTTTCGTGTATCCATACAGCTCTGAAAAAGAGATAAAAGTCTACCTGGATGCATTCTCATGTATGTACAAGCATGAGAAAGAACAAAGAATAATCTCAGTATGCCCCTAGCATGAAAGCTGGTGACTTAGCTCCAGAATGATCAGCAAAGGCTGGAGACATTCCCTCCAAGCTTCGATTCATTCACCGGCTCTGAGGTCGTCACCAATTTCTCTAGTAGATGAGAAAAAGGAGAAGGGTGGATGAAAAGAAGGTTCAAGAGAGGTGATTGTTTCATTTTTTAACGAGCTTGACACAGGAAAAGAACTATGCTCAGGGCCTCTATTTCATTTTTTAACGAGCTTTCCACAGAGAAGAGAAACTATGCTCATGGTTTTGTCCGGATCACGGCTTCTAAGAGGATAATGCTCGGGAAGGGCACCATGTCAAAGGATAAAATGTGGTCATGGCCTCTAGGAGATCTTCGCTGGAAGGAAGATAATCACTCGAGAAGGAACACATTTCGAGGGTCGCGATAGGAGTAAGGAGATCAGGCTCCAATAATCCTACCGAATAAATCACCATGTCCACTACCGGATCCAAATCATCAGAAGTTGAAAGCATGGGAGATGATGAAAAGGCAACACCAGGAGGGGAGATAGACGATATATCTACCCAAATTTCTTCACAAGGGGGAAGAAAAGAGGATCGGTGACAGTTATTATCCCAAGGTAACTTGTCAATGCATCCAAAGGAGAAGTGGGGGAAATGTGATCGATCACGGACGACAAGGAACACAACCGTGATTGCATCGAGGAACTGTCAAATGCCAATAGATGTTGGGCATATGATGAGAGAGAAGTGGATTGGGTAGAAACGTATGACGTTTCGACTGGACTAAGTGGCACGATGTCACTTAGTGCATCGAATTCCAAAGGAAAAGGTACAATCCAAGGGTCAGATGATTCCAAAGATTGATAAGCCGCGGTTGAAATCATATCGACGGTGGCAATGTGATGTGTATTCGGTGGAAGTGGTGTAGGGAAGGTACCCATGAGGCTAGAATCTTTCAGTAAGCCAACACCAATTCTTTCATACGTGATCTTCTGGTCTCCCAAGAAAGGAATATTGTTGGTAGCAGGAATGCGAGCATCGGTTGTGCAGAAATCCAACTGATCAATAGTGACAATTTTGCCCTGGTGAGGAAATTGTACACATTGAAAGACCGACGAGGCAACGACAGTCATAGCATAAAACCAACTTCTTCCAAGTAACAAGTTGTAATCGATGGGAGAATTGACCACCTCGACATTAACAGTAACAGTTTTGCCACCCAATTGGATGGGCAGGGACTGTAAAAGCCCATGGGGATGAAAACCTTGCCCATTGAAGGCACGTAACATCATTGGGGACTTGTTGAGTGCTGGTGATTTTAAACCTTTCCAACACACTAAAGACATGACACAAGTTGAGTCTCCCTCATCCAGAATAGTTCGATGGATTTGTTGATTGTGAACAACAACATCAACTTGGAAAGAAAGTTGGTGGGAGAGTTGAGACGCATGATTATCCAGGTTAAACATGATCTGATTGGATGATTTAGGATCAACAACACCAAAAGAGGTCAAGAGCATTCTATGTTGACTGGGGCAGTGCTGTAGAACTTCTAACGCAGACATAGCACACAGTGCTTGAGACAAATCTTCAACAATGTTGTAGTTTTGGGCAGCACATGAACTAGGATTAAAGGTAGTTTTGCGGATAGTGCTCTTAGGAGGGCATAAGATAGAGTCGAACATGGGTTTCTCAATATGAAGTGGTCCAGATGAAGGATTAACCGATGGAAGACTAACAGAGGATGACGATGGATCCGGTAAAGTGCCGACACCGTTAGTGTCTTTTCCTTTGTCAGGGTTACCTGGTGTGTCGTAGGTCTTAGAGCGAGTGGTCAAATTGATCTCGTTAAACATATAAATATGTGAACTTGATGAGGCCTCATCATTATGATCGCTAGAACTGCCCCCAAGTGAGGGGGTTTGAGAAACCATGGATTGTTGCTGTGGAAAAGGCTGAGTAAGCACAGCGGGTTGTGACTTCCCTTGGAAAATTTTAGCCACTTCATTGCAAAGCGGACAATCTTGAGTGTAGTGATCGTCACCACAAATGATACACGTGAATTTTAGTTTCCATTGTGGTTGCTTTTCAGTAGCAGGTGTTTTATTTTTGGGTTGTTCATTATTATTTTTTGATTTATTCTTTGTCTTCTTCTTACCTACAGATTATTGTGAAGGGGCAGATTGGACTGCATTCACCTTAGATATCTGAGTTTGGGGGGAGGTAGAGGAGGGTGTAGTTGATTTTGAAAAATATGGGGCATTGACGAAACCGATAACACCATCCTCATGAGATGAGGATGATGGCTTGGAAGGATCGGTATTAGCTCGAGAAACATACAGAAGCAAATCATACAAAGTACCAGATTGGGAATAAACCAAGTCTAAGTACTGAGCCCAAGCAATGTCTTGTTCCTCTGTGACCACACCACCCATAGCGACATCGCGAGCGATCAAGGGTAACATTGATTTAGTAAACCATTCTGCCAAGAGAATTTTATGGATGACTACCTTGATCATCCTTCGTCGTCGCCTCCACTCATGAATATGGTTAGAGATATGCACAGAGTTAGTTTGATGAAGGGAGGTCAAGAGTTCAGTACCTGTCTCGTAGCGAATAGGCAGTTGAAAGTGCGCGAGGAAAGACATGGCAAGGGAATTGAAATTGTGAAAAGAAGCACATGGTAGTTCAATATACCACTTTGCTACAGAGCCGGTAAGCATTTGCTGGAAAAGACACAAACGTACAGAATCATCCATGAGGGAGTTTGATGAACACCAAAAATGGAAATTCATCATGTGGTTGTTCGGATCTTCACCAGGGTTTCCGTCAAACTTCGAAATATCAGAAGGAAGCTTAACTGGAATGACAGGCCAAACTGGTGAATGAGAAATAGGATTATTAGTTAACCAAGACAAGTCAGGGAGATCCAGAGTCACAAGGAAAGGTAGATGTCGGTTAATGTGCGAATGATATCGGTGTGGCATAGGAACACCAGTAGGACCATAGACTGGGTTAGACAGATAATTGTAACCAGTGGGCCCTCTTGTATAAGGTTGGTGTTGACCAGGGTAAACAGGATTTGAGGTGTTTTGAGAAACATGTGCGAGCGGAGGATAACTGAATGGGTTTTGAGGATTATAAGCCAGATTTGGCGTTTGTCCATAAGGAGGATATAGATGAGTCTCTTGAGGAGGAAGAGGTTATTATGGATCTTGAGGATTGTGTCCCCTTGAGAACTTTGGGTTTCCTGGAAAAGGGATATTCCACGGGTTGGGTGTGGGAGACACATTTTGTCCATACGGTTGATGGTAGGCTCCAGATTGAGGTTTCCCCCTAGCATGAGGGTGCCCTCCAAATGGAGGTTGTCCTACGGTGGGAGGATGGCCCCCAGCTTGAGGTGGAGTTCCTGGAATTTGGGAACTAGACGTAGACAACTGACCGATGCTACTTAATGGATTAAAGCCACCAAGACCGATCCCTCCAGGTTGTTGTATAGGTATAGAACTTCCAGGAATAACTTGGGTAGTAGTGACATTGGAAGAATTCAGTGCTCTATACCCAAAAGGGAGTGATGATGAAGGTCTAGGTGTTATTGGTGTGCCAATTGCAGCTTGGCTAACCACCACATTACATGCGGGAATAGTCGGAACGTGAGGGACCATTGTAGAGTGAGCCATCTAGAGAGAAAAAGTGGACCTCGGGCCAATGAACGATGTGTTCGGACCAACGGACGATGTGGCTGAAAAAACAGTAGTACCGATAAAATGGTTTAAGGGTATGGTGTAGGTTATAGGCGCGTCGGCACCTATTCCTATTCCATAAAGATCTTGCGCCATGTGTGGTGGACTTTGAACAATGTCTATGGTTCAAAAGGGGTCATCGACTAAAGGGTTTGAATGAGTCCCAGTCGGAATGTCAGAAGGATTGATGATGACAAATTCACTAGCTAAATTCAGTTGGAGAACATGTCTCTCATATCCCTCCGGAATGCGGAAAGCCTTCGGAGACTCTGAAACAATTCGAAAATTCTCTAAAGAGGTGGGAACTTCTTCTTGGGAGGTTATAGTGTCGTGAACCTCGCTCTGTTGAGGAGATTCCTCCATAGAATGAGGGGGTGAAGGGGTATTCTCTTCCATATTTTCTGGAGGAAGTCCCTGTAGCCTTCGTGAATGGTGTGGAGGGTCAATGTTGGCGAAAAAGAGTCGACAAAATAAATCTATGGCCAACTACCGAAAAGAAGTAGCATACGCTAATAGAAACTAGGAATCACAACCAAGCAAACAGGACCTTCTCTCAATGATCGTACTAGTTGGTGATGAAATCCAACATCGCGTGATCAAGTCAAGAAGGGGTGGGGATATGGTGGAATAGTTACAATGGCGACCTGCTTAACGGACTTACGCCTTGGTGTAAGCTTCCATGGAATAACTGTGGATTTACCCTCCAAGGAGCCCAAGTGAGTTTGACCAATGTCTGCTCCAGGTACAGTGAGACTTCCCTTCACTGTCACCTTGTGTAAGACCCTAAATATTATGGCCACTAAGGTTACCAATTCGCAGTCAGCCCCTGGGCGGGTATAGTCGACAGACTAGTCTGAATGTACAAGCAAGGTATCTAGCCCAAAATCAACTTGAAAGGATTCCACTCAACATTGCGGGTATACCTTTAAGTGATCCCCATAATACGATCTGACTACTACAATTAGTCAAACCATGGAGGGATAATCTTCGTAGCTTTCTTGAGTGCGACCTCATGCGTAACCTCTGTGTGAGAGGGGGATCCCAGGAAGACTTATATGACAATTGGATTTGACTCTCCCTAGCTCAAGATGCTAATGTTTGTTTTGGAAACTTTGGAGAGTTATGCTTACAGCCTAATCCAAAGTACTAATCCTAGTCTACTGTTGGTGGAGGATCCTAGAAAAGAAAATGTTCTAGATAGTTTTTAATTAACATTCATTTTATAGTTGTTCTTTACTCAAAAGTGGTGCATGGAAGTGAAACGGATGGAATGATGATTCAATCCCCAAAGAATGCATCAAAGATGATAAGCAGTCATTTCTTTTCAATGAATATCTATTTAAGGGAGAGAGAGAGAGTTATTTTCACTAGCAAGCACTAATAAGGAATGTCCTCAAACAAATTTTCTTCAATCAAATCCGATGTGGTGCTAAAACTTTTTGGAAATGTCTTCTAATATGAAAATAAATCATGAAGATGTCTCTTTATTGTTTGTGTGTGAATAATGATTAATTCAAAACAACACTTCTCCTTCTAATTAACCTTTTGGATCAAGGAAACTCAGACAAGCATAAGCAGGTTGCGTACAAACAATACACCCTCTTGTTGTGATAAAAAAACAAGAAGCAAAAGAAAAGAAAACAAAGAAAACTAAGAATTTCACACAAAAAGAGATGTTGAAGAACAATTACCTCAACAAAATCCAAATGAAGAGATTCGTAGACTTCTGATGTCCTTCACCAGAGTTTTTATCGCTCAGTCACAAAGGAGAGAAAAATAGTGCATCGGTTTCAAACTCCCAACAGCAGAAAAACTCAAAAAAATAATGAAGAAGGCTACAAAATCTAAACAGTAAGGTATTTGTTCCTCATAAAGAGGGATGTCAAAGTTGAGTGGGAAGAAGCATTGACTCACAGAGAGGCTCAACAAGTGAAACACGGAGACTAGACCCTGAAAAAGGCAATTCTGGAGAGGTTTTCTGCCAAAAACGGGCTAGCACTCTGGTGTAAAGGGAAACAAGCGTTATAGCGCTCTGTCTAACATACCCAGAGAGCACTCGTGATCTGTCAACACAGCCATAGGGGCACCAGGCTTAAAAAGCTCATGAAAATATCAAAAAATCCAAAATTTCAGTCAGATTTTGGCAATCAAGTTGAGTGTGATGGGGTAAGGAGTCAATCAGCTCATGAAATCAATCAAAAAGGGGTGAACCAGGTCTAAAAAAAATCAGAGGGTAAGACAAGGTCTATGAGGAAACATCAAAACCAAAAGTTTCAATTCGACAATCCCCAGTGGAGTCGCCAATTTCTGTTGAAGGAAAATCTCCCTGTGGACAGGTAGATCTCCTCAAAGAGCTAGACTCTTAAATCTAAGACAGAAAGTGCTTATCATGGTCACTGACTTCCTTTTATATCTAGTTGGACTAGTGTGTGAGGAGGAAGGAGAAAAGAAGTACCCTTTACTGGTGTTTGTCCCTGCATGCTTCGAGTTGAGCTCCAATCTTCCGCTCCTTGATAAGTCCTGTAGACAAACAAAGTACGACTACTTACTACTCTATCAAGATTAGTCCGAAATAGGTCTATCTACTAAAGAGAAAAATTCATGCGAGATTGAACAAAAATTAGAAAGAAACAGACCAAGCAAATTATATTAATGAGGACAAAACACTGCTTACAGCCATAGATGGATTGTAGCAGTTTCACGAAGTCCTCCTTGTCTACCCCTTGCTCAAAAAATCTGCGATCTGAATGATGATAGATTCACCGATTTCTTCCTATGAGATCATAGGTCTCTTTCCTCCAAAATATCTTTGTTTCAGCACCACTTATAAGATCATAAGTTTGGTGTGATTCTCCCTTTTCAGTCCTCATTCACCAAGTGTCCTCTTGATGTCGTTTACAGGCACGACATGGGCATCATGGCAGTATGATTTCTTTAACACTTGTGACACTTGTGAGAAAAAAATGACACTTGCGAACCTTTTAATGACGACACTTGCGACACTATCAAAGTGAGTATTTTTTATGTGTAACAATTGTCCAGGGGAATTTTTTACCAAGCCTAAGTTGGCCCCTCCACAGTTTGTCTCTTGCCCTCATGCCCGACCATCCTGAAATTCCAATCAAGTCTTTGCCCGAAATCAATGAATCCTTCAGTCTGATCATCAAGATTCTCTATTCCATGACCGACGAGCCATCGAAGACCTCTGGGTAGTGAATTCATACACTCATATTACACTCCTACCTAAGTTTTGAAGATTTTGAAGTTGTTTCTCGAGCTCTGAAGACCTCATCTCCAGCCATCAGGCCTTATTAGCTTCTAGAAGATGGATACTATACATGTATATCTTTTTTATTTTGAGATGTATATCCATTGTGTATTGCTCGTGGCTACACTTTATATAGTTATATGACATGTATATATAGTGTATTTGATTGGTAGCCATGATTTTATTTCATCCCAAGCATGGGTATGCCCGCCTCGGTGAGAAAATTTTTATTTTGCAGATGGCACCTCTTGAATTCTGGTCTCTGGGCTCATTGGTTTGGTACGTTGATAAATATTGATAATGTATTTCATCCATTAGATGCTCTTATGACCTCACACATTAGGGGGCATCTATCATAACCATAATTTTCCCCATACATGCTTACCTAACATTATGCCATCTCATATCCCTTCTTTTCCAAGTCAGTACTGAACACCTCTTCTTAGAAACACCCTTTTAAAAGGCCCATGTGCCCTGCTCCACTATAGCCCACGTGTACACTCTAGATGACTCACTACAACCCGCGTGTACCTACAAAATCACTAAAAAAGGAAAGTTATTGATGGAACACACATCTTTGGGTAATTTAACTAAACCTTTCGGCCATGCATGGCCGATCATTCGACCAAATACCTAGCTCCTTCTAG
Source organism: Picea mariana (assembly GCA_032191745.1). Taxonomy (NCBI): domain Eukaryota; kingdom Viridiplantae; phylum Streptophyta; class Pinopsida; order Pinales; family Pinaceae; genus Picea; species Picea mariana. The sequence goes on along the minus strand of JASDQU010014038.1, from coordinate 110,765 downwards.
CCTATAAAAGAAGGGGTAAGGGTCCCATTTGAAAGGAGGAAAATCATAGTAAAGAAACTATACCCAATTGAGCGCTCCCCTTGTCCCAACCTTTATCCTTACTTGTGCAAAGAGAAATATAGAGCAAACCAGTTGGAGGACAGTTGAAGAGGAGCCCATGACCAGTTTCGAGGAGTAGTGTCAACCACATATTGTAAGTTTACTCTTGTGAAGATTAATACAAAAAGGAATACTTTTCCCATCCTTCCATATCATGTGTTCGAGCTGAATGTTTATTTTATGATATTGTCACAACTAACCCAACAATTAGTATATGAAATACATGTTCACAACTTTTTGTTTGTTCATGTGTGAATGCAGGTCAGCTTTGGGAGGAGTCTGGCAATCAAAGAGCGAGTGAAAGTAAAGGGATCGACATAAAATGAAGGACTTAAGGTAGAGTTATCGAATCTCATTTACACCTTTGTATTGCATGAATGTGAGGTTTTGTGTTGGGAGAATAGGAAAGAGTAGAACCCTTTGAAATGGTCATTTTATGCATGCATTATTAGATCCCTTAAATGTTAAGTTCGTAGGAGGGATTCCCACCCACAACACGCAATTGTAGGGCTTAAGGGAGCAGATCTTGGTGTGGGTACAGTAGTAGCAACAGTAATAGGAGGAGGGGTGTTAAAACCTGGGTTAGGAAAATATCCTAAGTTCCTGGGTCTAGACCAAGGTACAACTTGAGGGGGAATAAGAGTGACAAGGATTTCCCCATCCAATCCTAGACCAGGAGGGGAAAGATCAATAGGAACACTTCCAAAATTTAGAGTTCTAGAAATTCCAACAGAAGGTATGATAGGGAAATGTGAAGCAGTCAATGAAGTTTCTAAATAAGGAGATGGAAAGTTATCAAAAATACCTGGTTCAGTGGTAGAAGCTCCCCCTCCGAATGATTTTCCCTTTCTGATAATATTTTCCAGATCAACTTCAGGCGTAGCTAGAGGCAGCTGAAGAGTGGACCTCATGTGCCTTCCTATGGAAGCCACAACTGAAAGAGTAGGTACACCAYAGTAGAGTCGCCAGGTGCAYAGTAKCAATCTTCAAGGGCTCCGATGCCTGATGCACCTTCAGGATCAGAGGCTCAATGTCGTTCAATCTTGGGGAAAATCTTCAACTTCGTCCYCAACAATGGTGCCAAAAATTTTAGTGTTAGAAGTCACTCTTCGATTGCAGTAGGAGTAAGCCTGATACCCATCAATTTATGTCACAACTTGTTTATAAAAGGGTGATCAACTGGAAGTAAACTCAGTACAATATCGTTTTAACTCATAATCCTGGACTAAGGCTATGCATGAACAGGTGAGGTCTTAATTTAACTTCAGACAGTAAGCTGTAATAAGGGTGAGTAGGAGGGAGACTTCTGTGAGAAAGTGCAAAGGTATGTTGTGAGCATCAAGCTTCCAATAGCCTGAAGAGGAAGATTTTAAACATAATAGCTTCTTGTATTCAAATCACAAGAACATTAAAAGAAATCATAACATCGTTACCATAAAACATTTTTATAACATTGTCACAATGCTTCATGTGACTCAGGCAATCACAAACTCTTTCAACATTAGATGGAAACTAGATGGAATAATAATTTGACTGTCATTAAACAAGAGGTCTCAATTACAGATACATAACCAGGGAAAAATAGTGCTTCATCAAAACTTTACAGCCGAGATCTTGGCTCTACCAACGATACCTACAAAATGGCAATAATGCCTASATATACTTCAGAATTAGCTTCGACTGTTTGAAACACGATCATGTCACACATTCATGGCTTTGCATTGAGAGTTCCCCTGTCAGGTGGTTCATGCAGACGTAGGTCAGAYTGCCCATGCAATCGGCTGTCAGATGCAATCTCTGTCAGGATGTCCTGACAGCCTGCTTCTATGTTTATCCCTTTCTAACCTCCTATTTAAGGAAGGAGATGATGTCTCACCCACCTTCCATATTTACATTAACTATCGTATCGGTATCTGGGAGAGTAGATTCAATGTTCATGCTTGGAGATGTGGTGACCTCCCTTTCATCGTCTGCACCCATGCTGGATGTGTGTGGGGAAGATATGCAGGCACATGATATAGGCTCATCGGGATGCAATGAATGTTCAACGGCCAAGTAGAAGGATGAGGTGGTGATATGGTGAGAGAAGAGGGTGTGATGGAAAGCGGGGGAGTGAAGACAATTGTTTAGGTGGAGGTGACTGGGGAGACAGATGATAGAAGGTGAAAGGTGGGGGCAATCATGAGGAGTGGCACTGACTCAATGGCAGGGAGAGGGAACATGACACAAGTGGAATTTGCATGGAGCGTGGAGGTATAGGTTTCGGAGGTTAAGAGGATGAAAATAAAGGGGATATGACACCTTGGAACATGGAGGAAGAAGTGTGAGGTGACGAGAGGATGGAAGGAGGAGGAGATGTGACAGGGAGAGGAGAGAGGTGGAGTGGGGGACACATGACAGGATAGGACTAGTAGGTGGGCTTGGGTGGTAGGTGTTAGGATGGTGACGGGCCCATGCAAGAGTCGGTTAATGACAAACCCCCCCCCCCCCTACATTAAAGG